>OZ022418.1:9483738-9527724 GCA_963989365.1 Rhimphoctona megacephalus | reverse complement strand
TATTAGTATTTTCAGTATTATAAGTATTGTAGCAGTTTGCTGTACTCGGAGCTGTAATATAATATAAATATAACGTTACCAGAGAGAGAATTAGGGAGAGGGAGACTGATGTAATCATTCTGGCTGAGTCCCGAACAGACGAGCACTTTCCTCGGATATCCGAAGTGCTGTCAGTTGTTTGAAAATTTGAACATCACGGTGAGTCTTGTACTGTTTCGTCGGGAAACAAAGAACATACTGTGAATAAAAATTGTAATGTAGATAATAATGAAAAATATTTTCGTTTGCTTTTCATTTGTCAACTTACAAGCTACTGCAGTCATTATGGAGAAGACCAAAGATCTTTGATCAGTTTTCTCCCGAATCGATTGCAGAAAGCAGTGACGGTCGCCCATATATATTGGTTCACGGCTCCGGAAGATGTATCCCAGAAAATGAAAAACAAGAAAAGCACATTAAATAACATACACTTTCCACGGACAATTTACAATTTCATTTTCAGCGACTTTAAAACTCACTATTGGATGCAGAAGCGTTTCTTTCGGTATGATAGATTTCTTGTAACCTTTCATGGCGTAATAGTTTCTGGAATATGAAATAATGTTATTATAATGTTAAGAGGCCCTCCACCACCCCCACTAATTCTGTAATTCATAGCGGTCATCTCGAATTATTAATCGCATATGCAGCTGGGTACGCACAACACTGTACTCGCAAAACGACCCCAAGTTTGTATAAAGGCACATGGCTTACGCCACAATTGAAAGTTAGACCTTTATATAATCAGTTATCCATCAAGTACAGGTTCCAAAACGGAACCCCGCACTCGCTAAAAGACGTCTAGCATGTATTAAGTTTTGTGGTTTACGCTATTATTCAAAGTTTGACTTTTACATAACCAGATATCCATCAAGTACAGATTCCAAAACGGAACGCCGCACTCGCTAAAAGACGTCCAGTATGTATAAAGTGTTGTGGCTCACGCTATTATTCGAAGTTTGACTTTTACGTAACCAGATATCCATCAAGTACAGATTCCAAAACCGAACGCCGCACTCGCTAAAAGACGTCCAGTATGTATAAAGTTTTGTGGCTCACGCTATTATTCAAAGTTGGACCTTTACATAACCAGATATCCATCAAGTACAGGTTCCAAAACGGAACCCCGCACTCGCTAAAAGACGTCTAGCATGTATTAAGTTTTGTGGCTTACGCTATTATTCAAAGTTTGACTTTTACATAACCAGATATCCATCAAGTACACATTTCAAAACGGAACGCCGCACTCGCTAACAGACGTCCAGTATGTATAAAGTTTTGTGGCTCACACTATTATTCAAAGTTAGACCTTTACATAATCAGATATCCATCACGTACGCATTCCAGAATGGACCGTCGTATTCGCTAAATACCTCAATCATATATAAAGCCACTGTGCTCACACCATAATACAAATTTGGACTTTTATACAACCGTATATCGATCGAGTTCTGATTCCTCAGATCAGGATACCTCAAGAATATAAAAACATATATGATTTGTGCCATAACCATATGAGATTGGAATCCCATCCAGGATTAGCTTTAGCCCTCCTGCGTGTCCATTTGTTCTGGACTGCCGTTGTTGATTACAACCTCAATATCTTGCGAATCATTTACTCGCACGCTTTTCGTGGCTGTCCGTTTTGCTATAGCTTCCAATATGTATGGGGGATCCTTTATGGGCATCGATCTCACATGTCGGGGATCAACAATTTCCGGAATCATGCAGTTTTCATAAAACGCTACTAGCGGGATTTCCATTTTTGTTTTCCAAAATACATCGTCTCTCTCCACTTCAACTATTACGAATTCATTAGGCGTCCACACCATAAAGATACAACGCTGTCTTTGCGTCACGCGGAGTTGCCCTTGTATCTGGCAATGGTACTCATGTTCAGGATTGATGTGTTTCATATCAATGCTACTGAATATTCGGTGAACATTTCCTTTTTTTTGCATCACAGTTTCAGTAATCGTACAATTTCTGGCTGAATACGGACATTTGATTTCGACAATCATATCATCGCCAACGAGACCGTCAGGCATTGCTCCTAGGCCGAGAATTTCGGCATCTACGAATAATCCACACGGGTCAATTGCAATTTTAAAATATTGCTCTAGAGTTTTTTTTGCAACATCTTCATTTTGTTTGCCATATCGAATAGACGCGATGTGGTCTAATTCTTTGGAATATATAAGCCGTTGGACGATGTTTGAGCATGATGTGTACACCTTCATGTGACAGATAGCGCCAAAATTTGATGCAGTGATGAGTTGTCGTCGTATTGACTGCCAAAGGGAACTATCACTTTGCAGCAATGTATCTATTTCGATTTCTTTGCGTTTTTCCCTAAATTCCTCTAATTTCTCTATGTGTCTTGAGTATTCTGCCATGTATGTGGCTCCATTCACATCCGACTTTTCTGCTTGAGGCCCATAATCTTTGTCAGGACCAGAACTTTTGCAGGCCGTTTTCTTTGACTTATAGTTTCCAGAATTTATTCGACGCTGTCTTAGTTCATTCAAACGAACTCGTCGTTCTTCTAATGTGACAACCAGTTCAGATGGTTTTTTTTCGTTTGTCACTAAAAATGAGCTCATCACCCGTTTCGCGTTGAATTGAACGACCGCGCCAGAAACGCGGGCGTTGTGCGAGCCACGCTTTCCCCAATGTACTCGTTTTCCACCTACAAATTTGGCGATAATATTGTGGAAACTTTCCACAACATTGTTGTTGACACTGTACAACAAGCTATCAGTATTATCAGCCAAGCGACGCACACAGTCTTCAATATCATTGAATTTGCCAATATTTTTTAGAGCTGTCGCATAATTTTGTTCTTCATCTATAATCATCGTACGGTTACAATAGCCAGTCCCCGCACATTTCGCGTGCTCGCCAAACACATGATTCGGTATACCCATGATGTCCTTTCTTAGGGCAACTATCTTTGAAGCCCAAGTGCGACCTTCATTTATTCGATGTTGAACTGCTGTGCGCGTACAGCGTATGATGTTTTCCACGTTACTCTTTACAACCTTTTTCAGATGGCCCAATTTTCCAGAATTTACGACTTTCGTTAGATTTCTCCGGGCACTCCGGAACATGTGATTGCGGCATTCAATTTTTTTCACAATGACATCGACTTTTCTGTACGGTGCAATTTCGCAGATTTTATTATAAACACTGCTATCTCCGTCGGCGATGATGATGGAATAGATGAGCCCACGCTGCTCGATACTAAGACTGAAGCCTTCGGCAATTGCATGGGCCTCCAGACTGGCTGAACTCTGATTGTTACCCCAATTTTTGTAGCAGTTATGGCTTGGAGGTTCTGTATTACGGCCGGAGGCAATGTTACACACAGAACAAAACTTATTACGTATTCCAATGAATAGAACTTTACCCGTTTGTCCACCAATGATGGCACCAGTACCTGAGGGGGAATCAAATTTACCAAATTGGTACGATCTTTTCATCCAACTTCCATCAGCTATTACACGTATATGCGGAATTCCTGAAACTACATCTCCCCGTGCAATTGCCATTTGACGTTCTTTCTCTCCAGCTTTTTTCATTTCAAGTAAGGCGGTTTCCGACAAACCCGCAAGGACTGATTCATGATGTCGTTGATAGGTTGATTCAGCCATGCAGGGAATATCCATTGCAGCAAGGAAGCTCTCTGCATGAAAGAATCCAATGCCATTCACAACGGAACCGAGAACCATTGCGCTGTTGACATCTAATTGACCATCGTCAGAAGGTTCACTTGATATTTCGTCTTCATAATTGCACATGGAACATTTGAACCTTAGAACAAATCTAAGTCCGGCCCGCCGTGAGCTTAGAAAAAGAAGGTTTTCAAAATTACATTGATACATGGTAGAGTGGTTGTCAAAGCTTTTGTGTAGCTGCTTCCAAATGTGTCCGAAATTATAAATTCCTCTCCCACTGTCATCTTGGCTTTGCAACTCTTCAATTGGTGAATTTCTTTGTATCAAATTGTGCGCCTCATTATCAGAAGCATTCCTCATGCGCTCAAGACGTCGTCTATCGAAGGAAAAAATGAGAAAGGGTCACTACATACGGTCCTAAACACTACTGACTGGCAACATCGTTAGGACCGCTACAACGTAAGATCAGCCGTACGTTGATTGTTGTTAACTAGTTGAAACAGTTTCCCCTCAAACGCGGCTTTGAAGCACTCTTATAATGGGAGACGAATTATAGATGAAAATTTCCTACATGTTTGGTTGCGACTATTTGTTGCAAGAACTTGAAAATTGGTGAGTTATTCACCAAAAACAAATTCCTGGCAGAAGCTGTTCGAAAAATTCATTTTAGTCTATTCATGACTCCCTCTTCATCCCCCTCCCCGCCCCAGCGAATAGACACAATTGTAAATGTCTGCAGCGACGAGCGATACATGAAATAAGAAAAGATGAGAATGCTCATACAGCCGGTGTTAGAATATTTTCAAAATTTCAACCCCCTTGAACGGTGAGTTGTTTACCGAATTTTTTTCTGAAATCGTTATAATCTCAATTCTTCGACCTCCCTGAGCGATACATGAAATAAAAAAGATGACAATGCTCATACAGCCGGTGTTAGAATGTTTTCAAAATTTCAACCCCCTTAAAGATTGAGTTGTTTACCGAACTTTATTCGGAAATCGTTCTAATCGCAATTCATCGACCTCCCTGAGCGATACATGAAATAAAAAAGATGAGAATGCCCATACAGCCGGTGTTAGAATATTTTCAAAATTTCAACCCCTTTGAAGAGTGAGTTGTTTATCAAATCTTTTTCTGAAATCGTTCTAATTGCAATTTATCGACCTCCCTGAGCGATACATGAAATAAAAAAGATGAGAATGCCCATACAGCCGGTGTTAGAATGTTTTCTAAACTTCAACTCCCTTGAAGGGTGAGTTGTTTACCGAATTTTTTTCTGAAATCGTTCTAATCGCAATTTTTCGACCTCCCTGAGCGATACATGAAATAAAAAAGATGAGAATGCCCATACAGCCGGTGTTATAATGTTTTCAGAATTTCAAGCCCCTTAAAGGGCGAGTTGCTTACCGATTTTTTTTCTGAATTTGTTCTAATCGCAATTCTTCGACCTCCCTGAGCGATACATGAATTAAAAAAGATGAGAATGCCCATACAGCCGGTGTTGGAATATTTTCAAAATTTCAACCCCCTTAAAGATTGAGTTGATTACCGAACTTTATTCGGAAATCGTTTTAATCGCAATTCATGGACTTCCCTGAGCGATACATGAAATAAAAAAGATGAGAATGTCCATACAGCCGGTGTTAGAATGTTTTCAAAATGTCAAGCCCCTTAAAGGGTGAGTTGTTCACCGATTTTTTTTCAGAAATCGTTCTAATCGCAATTCTTCGACCTCCCTTAGCGATACATGAAATAAAAAAGATGAGAATGCCCATATAATCGGTGTTAGAATATTTTCAAAATTTCAACCCCCTTGAAGGGTGAGTTGTTGACCGAATTTTTTCTGAAATCCTTCTAATTGCAATTAAACGACCTCCCTGAACGATACATGAAATAAAAAAGATGAGAATGCCCATACAGCCGGTGTTGGAATGTTTTCAAAATTTCAAACCCCTTAAAGGGTTTGCTGTTCACCGATTTTTTTTCAGAAATCGTTCTAATCGCAATTCTTCGACCTCCCTGAGCGATACATGAAATAAAAAAGATGAGAATGCCCATACAGTCGGTGTTATAATGTTTTCAAAATTTCAAGCCCCTTAAAGGGCGAGTTGCTTACCGATTTTTTTTCTGAATTTGTTCTAATCGCAATTCTTCGACCTCCTTGAGCGATACATGAAATAAAAAGATGAGAATGCTCATACAGCCGGTGTTCGAATATTTTCAAAATTTCAACCCCCTTCAAGGGTGAGTTGTTTACCGAATTTTTTCTGAAATCCTTCTAATCGCAATTCATCGACCTTCCTAAGCTATACATGAAATAATAAAGATGAGAATCCCCATACTGCCGGTGTTAGAATGTTTTCAAAATTTCAACCCCCTTGAAGGGTGAGTTGTTCACCGAATTTTTTTCAGAAATCGATCTAATCGCAATTCTTCGACCTCCCTGAGCGATATATGAAATAAAAAATATGAGAATGCCCATATAACCGGTGTTAGAATATTTTCAAAATTTCAACCCCCTTGAAGGGTGAGTTGTTTACCGAATTTTTTCTGAAATCCTTCTAATCGCAATTCATCGACCTCCCTGAACGATACATGCATTAAAAAAGATGAGAATACCCAAACAGCCGGTGTTAAAATGTTTTCAAAATTTCAAACCTCTTAGAGAGTGAGCTGTTCACCGAATTTTTTTCAGAAATCGTTGTAATCGCAATTCTTCGGCCTCCCTAAGCGATGCATGTGTCACAACCGACGTAAAATTTTGTTTTCTTTCCTTTTAGTAATACGAACTAACCATGAAAACTCGAGCCTTTGCGCGTCTTCATTCATAAAACCCTCAACTCAACGTCTTGTAGTAGCTCTTAGTATTTAGGTCATTCTGACACACGCCACACACACAGATGTATCACTTACTCGACTTCCTGTAAACACCGACAAACCGGCGAGTGCTCCCCTCGGCCGAAGCGCATCGGTCATAAATCTAAGGCCCTAGCAACAGCCCTCCTGCCTACGCACAGAAGACGCCGCATCTATTCCCCTTGCTCTAGCTTCTAAGAAGCAAAGGCTTAAAAACAACTCCAAATAAGGAAGTTTCCTACATTCTTTGCCGAATCTGGTCCTATAAAAGGCGCGATTTTCCATCGCGCGGCGCATTCCGTTCCGTACCTAGGTCGCGTTTATACTGTTAGCAGTAGTTCGGTTGTCATTCGGTTAGCCGTCTTATATATTTTATCTCTGATCGAACTCCGGGTCTTCTGTAGAAGAGAGCGAGTCGAGCTCAGAAGTCAAAGTCATAAAGAATTAAAATCAAGATTCGGACTTAGAATATATTCCGATTTATTTCATTTAATTCAGATTTGGACTTAGAATATTTTCCGATTTATTTCATTTAATTCAGATTTGGACTTAAAATATTTTCAATCATTTCGCGTAACTCAACAAAGGACAAGTAAGCTACGACCAATCAAAGATTTCCAAAGACACCTCTCCGGTAAAGTACTTAATATTTTATTATACCAAGTTTGTATTCACCAATTGTATTTTACTAACATTATATTTTGTACTACGAATATATAGAGAATCCTAGATCTCTCTACCTATTCTTATTGTACTTTTACTAACATTTTATTTTCATTAAAGAGTGTATAAAGAATCCTAGATCTCTTTATTCACAACCTTTAACACCCTTTCCTCAGTCGCAACCAGATAAAGCAAGGCTTCTCGAGGTCTATCAGCGTGCGCCCACCATACTCCTAGGAGTACAGTACAACCTCGATTTTTTACCCCTTGGGGAGAGGACTGGTAAAAAATCGGGGTTCAGCTCGGAGGTGTGGCTTGAGACGTTAGGGGAGGTGCGAACAGGAGCATGCGTGTAGCGGAAACGCTGCGTGGATTTTTCCACCACCTCTTTCGTAACACCAAACTCTTTTGCTATTGAGCACACTGAAATTTCATTGTCCAGTTTTTCCAGAATTGAAATTTTCTGGTGCAAAGATAACCGTTTCGTTTTTCCCTTTCCGGAAATGTTATTATTTGGGTCGATGTTTTCACCCATTTTTGCACTGCAACGTTTTGAGGTTATGATGAATAAAACCGCGCGTACTGACGGTGGCGTGTCAGACGACGGTAGTAGGGATAAACGACGCCCATAACCACTATTCCCCTAGCCAAACGATATTGGGTGGGGGCAGAGAATCAGGGGAATGGTAAAAAATCGAGGTGGTAAAAAATCGAGGTTGTACTGTATATCTATATAAACGCTCTGCGTATAATACTGCATGGAAAAGTCTATGGGACATAGCGTTTGCCGCTCGACGCTCAAACACCCAAACCTTTCCTTCACGCCCCTCCGGTCGTGACAGATAAAAATTTGGTGACAGCGGTGGGATTTTAGTGCACTGAGCGCCTAATTCTTGTTGCTACTGGTGAAAGTGAAATTAACAATTATTAACTTTACAAATAATAAAAGATTAACAAATTAAATCAAAGTGTTTAACAAATTAAATAAATAAAAATTATTTAACAAATTAAATAAAAATGGCAGAAATTGCAAATCTCATACATCATCAAGCCATTACCGATGCTATGCTCACAAGTATGGGCGAGTGTATGGCCTTACAACAAGCACTAATTCACGTACCAAATTTTAACGGCAAAAATATGCCCCTTAAATCATTTATAGAAGACGTAGAAAATGGTTATACGTTCGTGCCTGAAGCCCTTAAAACGTCATTTTTCAAAGGAGTTTGTTCGAAACTCAAAGAAACAGCTCACGACGCGGTAGCTGATAAAACAATAGAATCAGTAGAAGACTTATCAAAAGCTTTGAAAGAATATTTTTCACCTAAGAAATCGTACCCTTATTATTGTGCCGAAATTCAAGCTGTCAGATTAAGACGTGACGAAACCGTACTTGACTATTACACGCGAATTAAACGATTACGCTTAAGTGCAATCGCTGCATTAAAAGATAAATTTACCGAGGCAGAAGCAAACCAAATGTTGCCTATGCTCGATGGAGTAGCACTAGAGTCATTTAAAAGAGGCTTATCTGACGATTTATTATACGCCATCAGCGTTCAAGATCCTCAGACCCTTGAAGACGCATTTAAAGTCGTTCAACGCATAGAACGAGATATGCAAGGAGCAAATGTTCGAAATTCAAACTCATTGAGATATACCCAAATCGAACAAAATCGTTCACCTCAAAATAATAATGGATACCGTCGAGTATCTTTTCAAGATCGAGAAAATAATTTTGATAACAAAAATTCGAATTTCAGCAGAATATTCCGTCGCGATACCACCCCACCTCGTGAACAGAGACCAATACGTGAAAATTTTCCTACACGAAGATTTCCAAATAGAAATCAACAACCAAGAAATTTTTATGGTTATCCACCAAACGGTTTTTACGGACCACCGTATTATCCTCCAGTCCCCTACGGACCTCCAATGTACCCTCAGTACAACGAATATCAATCAAATTATCAATTCTCTCAACCAATGTATCAAAACCCTTTTTACAAACGTGAAAATTCGTTCCAAAACATGAGACCAGTATCTTCCCGACCTAATAACACTTCAGATAATTTAAACTCTCAAGACGCCCGTCGAGTGGACGCATCGACGAGCGACCCTCAGACCCAGCGTCCTACAGCCGTGAAATTCCTCACAGCAGGAGATTTGTTAGATGGACCTGCGGACAAGGGCGTTCCCCAATAATTATTTTACGAGCTCCGGAACTCGAAAACGGTTTTGGACATTTCCTGATAGACACAGGAGCCGATATAAACATAATTAAATTACAGGCATTAAAACGCAGATGTATAATTGCCGGTCATGATTTCTTAACATTATCAGGTATAACACCCGACAAAATTCAAACATTAGGTTCAACCGAGCTAACATTATTTGATAAACCAGCAAAGTTTCAAGTACTTAACGAAAATTCTGCTATCCCCGCAGACGGCATAATAGGCATTGAATTTCTTCAAAACGAAAGGGCAGAACTGTCTTTTCACCACAACACGTTAGTCACCACTTCAAAACCTATAACTCCTATCCCATTCGCAAATGTCTCTGAAGACACCGCGCAGAGCTCAGATAATGCATATAGTGTAATACGAGAAGATGAGGGAACAACTTTCGTTCTCAAAGCTCGCACTCGCATGAAAGTCCCAATTAAAATATCTAATACAGACTTAAAGACGGGATTTCTCCCTCGCATCCAAACCCCAGAAAATATTTTTATGGGAAATGCAATCGTTACAAACGATAATAGTACATGAGGACGACGCTCAAATAGACGTACCTCCTCAAGAATTAATTCCATTTGAATATTATGATTCAGAAGATTTCTTCGACCCCGATAGTGATGAAAGTGCATGTGAAAATTCCATTGATAGAGATCAAAGAATTCGCGAAAAACTCTGTTTAGATCATTTAAATTCGGAAGAGAAACAACACGTTCTCGATTTAATAAAAGAATACCCTCACCTATTTCATCTACCTGGCGACAAACTACCTGCCACGACAGAAATGAAACACACGATACCTACTACGGACGAATTACCTGTGACTATACGACAATACCGATTTCCGCCTGCTCATAAAGAAGAAATTAATAAACAAATCAATAAATTATTGGAAAATAAAGTCATTGTAAATTCAGCCTCTCCATATAACTCACCCTTATGGATTGTACCTAAGAAACCTGATTCGAAAGGAAATAAACGATGGAGAATGGTAATTGATTTTCGTGAATTAAATTCAAAAACAATAAGCGATGCTTATCCTTTGCCAAACATCACCGAAATTCTTGATAGACTCGGTGGAGCAAAATATTTTTCGACCTTTGATTTAGCGAGTGGATTCCATCAAATCGAAATGGATCCCAAGGACAGACAAAAGACTGCTTTTAGTACCCCTAACGGACATTACGAATATGCTAGAATGCCATTCGGTCTCAAAAATGCACCCGCTACCTTTCATAACGCTTAATGGACAAAGTTCTTCTCGGGTTGCAAGACAGTGAATTATTTGTATATCTCGACGATATCGTGCTTTTTGCCACTTCCTTAGAAGAACACGGAATAAAAGTTCGAAGACTTTTCGATAAACTTAGTAATGCTAAATTGTCACTTCAACCAGACAAATGTGAATTCCTTAATACCGAAGTGATTTATCTCGGTCATATAATCAGTGATGAAGGCGTACGCCCCGACCCTAAAAAGACAGAAGCGGTCGAAAAATTTCCTATACCCAAAACAGTCACGAACGTTCGACAGTTCCTCGGTCTAGCCGGTTACTATAGAAGATTCATAGAAAATTTTTCCGAGCAAGCCAAACCTTTGAGTGATCTATTAAAGAAAAATGTTGAATTCAAGTGGGGCCCCGAACAACAAAAGGGATTTGATTATTTAAAAAGGGCCTTGTGTTCTTCTCCCATATTGCAATATCCAAATTTTGAAGAACCCTTTATCTTAACTACCGATGCTTCAAATTATGCGATCGGTGCAGTTTTGAGTCAAGGAAAGGTTGGAGAGGACAAACCAATAGCTTACATGTCTAGAATATTAAATTCAGCCGAGAAAAATTATAGTACAACCGAAAAAGAATGTCTCGCAGTTGTTTACGCGATATTACATTTTAGACCATACTTATACGGCCGACACTTTACCCTCGTCAGTGACCATGAACCTTTAAAATGGATCGATTCAGTAAAATTACCTGTTCAAAGATTAATTCGTTGGAGAATACGATTACGCGAATACGAGTATACTTTCATTTATAAACCAGGACGACTCAACTCAAACGCGGACGCGTTATCACGAAACCCTGTCATTCCAAACGTCACATTATTACCTATATCGTCAACCGCGAGGAAAACAACAACAACCGTAGTTCCTCGCAAGGCTACCGGTCTGAACCCTATAATAAAACGAGGTCGACCACCGGGCAGTAAAAACAAACCCTTACCTACAGTGTTAGAAGAATCAAATTTACCCGGTAGCACAATCGCCGAAAGAGTAAGAAATCGTAAAATAATTAGTAAACCTCCTCCTATAGTACCAGTAAAGGTACCACGGACTCATACTAAGGCCCCACCAGCAAGGGTCGCCTCTGACTCATCCGATACAGAGCAACGACCTCCGGCCGCACGCGCACGAAACAGCGCTTTTCCCAGCTTAGCTGAAAAGAGGACTATCTCTACAAAGGCTAAGAAATCTCCAGATCCTCCACCCTTGAAACGATTTACTGACGCATTAAAATTTGTATTTGACATAAACGAATCATTGGACAATAGTGGTCAATCAACGGATACTGAAAATTTACCCGCACCAGTAAATAATAGAAATATAATCGAAATAAATGAAAGTCCAAAAGTAGATCACTATTGGTGGGACGGTGCTCAAGGTAATGATAATGCAAATAAAAGTTGCGGGACACAGACAGACGATTATACAGAGTCAGAAGACGCGGACAATGAAATAGGGAAAACACGGGAGTCAATGATAACTTTCCGACACCCTGTATATAGATCGACGCCCGCCGTTACCCATAATGAGGAAGAGATAACTAGCGACGAAGAACCCCGTCGACAAGTCCAAAGCAATTTACGATTAGATTTTGACAACTCGGAGAGTGAGTCCGAAGAAAGCAACCCCGAGATTGTCGAAGAATTACCAGCCAGAAACCCTGAGAAAACCATTTCACAAACCATACCCCCTGGAATTTATTACCCACATATGAAAACAGATGACAACCCTTTACAAATAAACACCACGAACGAAAATCTAACTTATCATAAAGGCAATTACTTACATTTTATCTCCGCCGACTGTGAGTTTACCACAGTCATATCATGATTGTTAATCGAGACTGACAAAATTTTCCCACAAGATTTAAAATTTAAGAAACCGAAACGCAAACAAGTTTTAGTAACAAATAAAGGAAATCACAAAATATTAAGTGCGGTATTGACCGACAAACATTTTGAAACATTTTCTGTTCAAGAGCTCAAAGAAGTACTTAACAGAGTTAAAGACACAATAAACAAATATCAAATTAAAACACTCCGGATATCCAAGCCCGGAGACATGTTGGAAAATTTCAGTTATTCTTTTATTGCAGATTTATTGGAAGAATGCTTAAACAATTGCGAATGTGTAATTACAATTTGCCGCGGAAATGTAACAATTCCTGATGAAGCAATACGACAAGAAATAATATCGGAATACCATGAAAGTCTAATCGGTGGACATAAAGGAATTACTAAAACTTATAAACGCATTCGCGAAAGATTTTATTGGCCTAACCTTAAAGACGAAGTTACAGAATACGCAAGAACTTGCCCCGATTGTCAACAACAAAAATTAACTCGGATAAAAACTCGCGAGCCAATGATAATTACAGACACTCCATCAGAGCCTTTTGATAAAATCTCTATCGACACGGTAGGACCGTTACCAGAAACTTCGAACGGAAATAAACACATTTTAACTATTCAAGATAACTTAACAAAATATTGTATTGCGGTTCCAATACCCAATATAAAAGCTGAAACAATAGCTGATGCTTTAGCCCGAAACCTGATCATTCAATTCGGTACCCCAAGAATTATCTTGAGTGATCAAGGTAGATCATTTGTTGGACAGGTATTCAACAATCTTGCTAAAATATTTAAAATAAAACACCTAACCACCTCTGGTTATCACTCTCAAACTAACGGTTCCTTAGAACGAAGCCACATAGTTTTGGCAGAGTTTATTAAACACTACATAAATAAATACGAGGATTGGGATAAACTAGTCCCCTTTGCCATGTTTTCTTACAACACGTCGGTTCACGAGTCTACAAAATTTACGCCTTTTGAGCTAGTATATGGCAGAGCTGCTCGAACCCCGAGTTCTTTCCCCTCTTCAGGAAAAATCGAAACCTATGGTGATTATTTATGCGATCTCACTTCCCGACTCGAGGAAATGAGACAACTCGCTTCCAAATCCTTAATTAAGTCTAAACATCGCTCGAAACACTATTACGATAGAAAAATACATATCAAAGATTTTAAACCAGGAGACATGGTATATGCAGTAAAAGAACCGAAAAAAGGTAAATTCGACAATTGCTATGTCGGGCCATATCGGATTACAGAATTGCTCGACCGACATAACGCCATACTGGAGACATCCAGTGGGAAAAGAATTTTGAAACATTTAGATAAACTGAAAATGCACAAGGCTAGAAAGGGAACCAGCGATACGGCCCTTCGTTGAAGGAGACGTCACTCGCTGCGCCGAAAGGACAGGCCGGGCCTAATAAATTAGAGAAAGAACGAACTACCCTGAAGAGTAATGTATAGGTCTTTAGCTAGCAGGACTTGCCGATGCACCCAAGGGCCATATAACTCAGATACCCCGACTTTTAACAGATCAACTAGAGCATTTACACCAAAATACTCACACACAAACAGAGACAATTTTTGATCTTCTCCTATATGCCGTTTTATAATATGAAAATATGAAATCATGAAAAAAAAAAAATTTTCCCCTTTAGTCTTATCTAAAACCCGCGAGGAAGGGATGAGGCTAGAGTATAAAAGGGAAGAAAAATCCGATCAGTATTTAGTCTAACAAAATTTTTCATGGTGTTACATCAAGTCCTCGAAAGTGAAATTAACCCTGTGCAAGTGCAACGTTCGAGTCATAGCCGAAACAAGATTTTTTTTTTTTATCCACCTAACAGACTGGGATACACAACAGTAGATACCATTCAACGCAAAATTCACACTCATGGTATTTAATGAAATTATTCACATCATTAATAATAGCACGCTTCCTGAAATCACATTAAATTTCATTCATATGATAATTCATTTAAAAGGAAATACATCGATTTTTGACTGAGGTTCGAACATTTATTAATTAATTCAATTCTTTATAATTTTTCTAAACAAAATTTAACGGGTTTCGAAATTAAACCGAAAATTTGAGCTGAAACTTGAGAAATCCATAAAAATAAAAAAAAATATATATATTGTGACGTGGTAATTTTGCCCACGTCACAAATTGGTTAACAATTGGCACGGCACGAGAAAGGAGCGTTTTTCGTCGCTGACGAATTGCTCTCGAGCTTATCTAAAAGGGCCAAACGCTAGCGTATTTATTGATTATTAATTTCTTTTATTTTATAATTTTTTATACGAGCGAACGACGGTCTCATACATCGAAAAACATCGAGAGAGAGAGAGAGAGAACATCGGAATTATCATCATTGTCAGAATTGTCGTATCGTTGAGAGGGAAGGCTTGAGAAGTTTCGGTCGTCAAGGTCATCGACGGAGCGCGAAAAATCATATCGAGCGAGGGTCGCTAGCTCGAAGCCCTCACCCAGAGCTGTCGAACTCGACGATGCGTCAATCAGCATCGGGGATCTTCGGTAAACCTCGGACGTATCGAAAGTCATCGTTGATCAGCGTCGCGCCCGTTTCGAATTCACACTCGAAATTTAAATATAGTTGGCGAATAATAAAAGGAGAGGGCGAAGGTTCGAGAAAATTCTAGATTCCTGTGAGTAGGCGAAGGGTGGGGGGCTAGGACCCTAATCCGCGATATCGCGCTTCGGAAAAATTATCGGAGACTCGAGTTTTGGGCAGCAGCGACGGAGGACGTCTTTTCTCAAGCCGTAGCCGTCTTCGATCAAGAACCCGACGCCATCGGAATTATCGAGTGGAAGCATCCGTGGTCCTTTTCCGGATTTCCAATCTCTGAAACCGTAGCGGTGAGCCGTCGTTTCGCCCTCATTTTGTTTTGTTGTGATTTCGTACCGTTTCGTACTCGCGAGTATATTTTGTGAATTTTGGGATTTAAAAGAGCGATATTGTTTCGGGGTACGTGCGCGTTTGGAAAATTCTAATAACGTCTTGTCCCGCGATTTAAAACGTTCGCGAATTGTCGTTGTTAAAGTTTTATTTTGAATTGCCGAGAGGAATTCTAGTATTTGATTTAGCTCAATCTCGAGATCCATAGTTGTAAGTTAAATTGTTATAATATCGAGCCGAAAGGCAAATATTTTTGTTATAAAATTATTTTCGAACGCTTAAAAATTAGAAATTCTTTTAAATTATTGAATGTCAAATATTGAGAATTATTGTAAACTTTTCATATAATATTTTTCCGGAAATCTTATTTTATTCAAAATTTTAATGTCATTTAATAATAAATGCTATTGTAATTCCGGAGTTGGATTGTTGGTGTGAATATTTATTTTGTATAATTGACCCAGCCCCTCTACCACCATTGGTTTAAAATACAGCTACGACCGGGAAACCTTATTATTTTGTTCTCGATAATTTCAAATAAAATTTGTTTAAGAATTATCTTAAACTGGCGTCCAGAAAGTATCGAGAGCAAATATAATTTGAAGCGCTTGACGGGAAAAGCGTTACAATATATATTAAAATAAAATAAAATAAAAATTATTCGATAGAAATTCAAAACTAAAAAAAAAAGAAAAAAAAATTATTTTTTTTGAGTAGATAAAAATAAAATATATACATAATAATAATAATAATAATAATAGATAAACAAAATAAAACAAAAGAGAACAAATAAGAAATTTTTTTTTGTTTTTTTTTTATATAACCAAATCATTATACGTCGTCTGGAATTCAGTATCCTGCCGAAACCGAGTCAATTGCGAAATTTAAATTTTAACTAACTGAAAACCAAGGTACTGTGAATAGTGTAGCAAACCTACATATTCCCATCCTTCCCTTAAAGCGCGACGTGGCAATTTGTTGTTGCCCACTCGTTCCTTCCCTTAAAGCGAGACGTGGCAATTTGTTGTTGCCCACTCGTTCCTTCCCTTAAAGCGAGACGTGGCAATTTGTTGTTGCCCACTCGTTCCTTCCCTTAAAGCGAGACGTGGCAATTTGTTGTTGCCCACTCGTTCCTTCCCTTAAAGCGAGACGTGGCAATTTGTTGTTGCCCACTCGGTTCTTCCCGCAAATTCCCACTTACCTACCACTTCTTTGCAACTATTATTCACAATGCGTAAAACTCATCGTGCTGGCAGAAAGTATCAATTAAAAAAATTAATAAAGGAATATTCAAATCCTTCAAGTTTCCAATATCATCAATGGGTATCGCAGGATACAGAAGACCACCTACCACGCATAATTGAAAAAAAGCCTCTCTCAACTAAAATTGCAATCGTTCAACCCCAATACCAATTGCAACCAATAGAATACAATAGATCACCTCCTCCTCTTGCCGGTATCGACATGAATGACCCACGATTCGAGACATACTGTCTCAAACATATTCAACTCGGCACTTATGAAATAGAATCTAGAGAAAATAGTTAAAATAAAATAATGTTCTACCAAAAGCAATTTTCCCAAAAAAAAAAAAAAAAAATATTTTTAATAAACAAATGGATGGACGACAAAATGAGCGAATGAAACGAATTAGTGAACGATATGACGGACGAACGTATAAAATGAATCAACAACAATAAATAAATAAAATAAATAAATAATTAAATAAAAATAATAATATTGGGAAATCTCAGTCAATTTCAATCGATAGTTCCTGAAGAAACTACACCACCCGAGACAAATACGAAAAAACCAATTTTTGTTGCAAAACCAAAAATAGTCAGCTAAAATAATTTTACTAAAAATTAATATCATGAAATTAATTCCAGTTTCAATACCGCCGAATCGTTCAACTAACGAGAATAATCCTGGCCAACGACCCAAGGTACGGGAAATACTAAAGTCAACAAGCTCCTTTTAAGTAGCCATTAATCTTCCAAACATAACAAGCATGAAAATCTCGGAGGAAGAACTTAACTTTTTAAATGAACAAGAAACATTAGATTGGTTATACTCAATTCCCGCCGTGAGAGTACCCGGCAGAAATTACGAATTTTATAAAAGTATTGTTAAAGCCCGATGTGTAAAAGTAATCTCAGAACGACCACCATGGTATCTAGATAATTATACGAGACACTTTTGTGAAGATTGATATCTCGAAATTTCCACCGAAGAACAGGATAACAAAGGTACTCAAATTTTAGATAAACACAAATTAATACCAGGCCCTTATCACACAGCTCATTGCAGTATTTGCGGACTAGAATTACTAAGAACACAAACACCATATAAATGCGATGATTGCATTTTAGCTTGGATTTTTAACAGAGTAGATATAGAAAACGGGCGCGCAGTCGTAGTAAATTGGGAAAGTAAAAATTAACAAAATTCATTTCATTCATTTCTTGCTTACGATCATCTGGGGTTTGCTCCAGAATGCCTACCCCTACAAGTAATAATTCCGAACATAGTAAAATTACTACCCACCAAACAACACTGGAGAATACACCAAAACATCATAAACGATATTTAGTCATTTTTGTCGCCCACGCCATCGAAGTACGTCAATCAATGCGTCAACGCCGGGAAAAAGTACTTGAACTTTGGAAAGAGGACCCGCGCAGCAAATGCTTAGTGGAATGGGACCCAGAAGCTAACCCGGGAGACATTTTTAACCTAAGATCCCTGTTCGGCCTCTCACCCTTGCCTAAAAGAAAAACAGACCCCTACTGGGACCAACTAGTAAAGGAACAATTTGGGGAAGAATAAGCACGAGAATAAAATAGGATATATACATATACCTTTTGCTTCTTTCCATATAACCATATTCTTTATCTTCATCATTGCATGAGAAAACACAAGCTCACTTTTTATACATACACACATTCTTAATAACACATATACTCCCATAGCTATACAATGAACCCTCCGATACCAATGAAATCGCCTTTAATGAGGATCGGAAATAAATACGTGGTATACACGGGAACAATATATTCTCCATCTCACTTCTACGTCATAAAGGCGAAGAATATACCAAAGGTGGAAAAATACAGCAAGGCAATCGACAAGTACCTGCGGGATTATCCAATCTTCAATATGGGTATGATGGGCCCTCTTCAAACAGGTAGTTGCGCGGTGAAAATAGCCGATAGCTGGGTAAGAGGTAATATTTTAGCAATTAACAATGGATTCGTCGCTCTGGACATAGTGGACATTGGGGGTGTGCTCCGATTCAACATACACGATCTGAAACCCTTACCACCCGCGCTCACATTATCCACGGGTAAGGCTATTCGTGTCCACCTAAACAACTTAGAGCCAAAGTTTGAAGGAGCCTGGCCGGACAGCGAAACGAGATTTCTCGAGGATCTCCTAGCCAGACGCCCTTTAAAAATGAAAGGCATAAATTGTCGAGGAGGATGTAGTTCCCTAATCCTAGGAGTAGAATTACACGACAGACCCACAGGCCTCGATATACGGCGAATATTATTGAACCGTGGCCTAGCAACAGAAGGATTCATAGCCGAAGCCCTATTAACAGACATACCCTCCCAACGTGTCGACATACTCATCGAACAAAATAATAGCAATCAAAATCAATCCAATGAAAACAACTCGAATTAAAATCTCAATATTACTATGTGGCCCTGAAAGACATCTTTATACAGTATTAGATCGTGGCCATTCTTCACCAAACATAAAGAAAAAAAAAGAGGAAGAAGATTCTGGTGAAACAACAAAGACAGCTCTAACTTTAGGCTTGGTTGCCATAAAACAGCATGACCCCGAAAAGAGTGCTAATACTTACAAATTCCTTTTTTTTACAGGGATTTATATGAAACCCTATATATTATGCATGCTAAAATATAAATAAATAAAAAAAACATAAAAAAAAATAAATAAATAATAATAATAATAATAAAAAGAAAAAAAAAATAATAATAATAAAAAAATATTTTTTTTTCTTGTTTACATGATAATCGCAATAAAAACATATAAAAAAAAAAGAAGATAATTATATAGAAAAATTTAAACCCTGTGCCTCCAGTCACAAGGTCCTACAGTAAGTAACCTACACGAGTTTATACTATTTTCCAACGACATCTTTCAGCAGAGTACCCATAGCATAATGGATGGGTACTGGCCTGACATGTCGAAGGTCGTGGGTTCAAATCCCACGATCACAAAACTATGGCATTAAAATTTTTTTTTTTTAATTTTTATTATGAAATTTTTTTTTAAAGGAAAATTAAAATAAACAAAAGTGTATTAATTAAAAATTAAAATAAAACAAAACAAATAAAAAGACAAAATGAAAAAAAAAATAAAATAAAATAAAAATAAAAATTGACAAATCTAGCAAAATTTTTCCCTCAAATAAATAAATAGAAAAAAAATGAAAATAAAGAACTTACTACCCCTCACATCTGCAAAACATAAAAAGATAAAAAAAAAAACGGAAAGAAAAAGAAGAGAGTGGTGTCGTATATATATACGAGAAAGACGCATCGAGGATAAGTAAAAAACTACTAACCTTTTTAACAATTTTACCTAACTAAAACTCAAATTTCATATTTCAATTGCACTTTCATACATACTCTTTTTCTAGACAATAATGTGCACCTTTAAGACCATCATATTACTACTTGCACTTGAGCTCAGAAAGGTCTGGACTTTCCAAACACATGACATTCAACAGATCACCAACCAAGCCGGCATCTACTATGAACCCATGCACGAAGTCCATTTCACTCGAACCGAATGGCGGCTCACGACATTCATAGACCTAGAGCCATTCGAAGACCACCAACCAACGTTTTCTGAGGTACCAGTGATGGAACATGCATGCCGACCATACTTGGGAGATCGTTGTGGATCATATATCAACAAAGAGGACCTTGCGTTAAAAAGCGCCCTGATCAATAAATACTTTCTCTACCTACGGAAACAAAAAGGCATCGAACCAATAATGAGCAGACGAAGTGTTCCTTTTGGATTCATTGGAACAGTTAGCAAAAGCCTTTTTGGGACTTTGACCACCGACGACGCCGAGTATTTCAACACCGAGATCGATAAACTATACCGAGATCAGAAGAAGATGACTGTCCTTGCAAGAAACCAAACCCACATTATAAGATCAGAATTGCACGATATCGCTGAAAGATTAAGCGAACTGGAATAGGAACATAAAGCAAAATGGAATAACCTAGCAGACATGTTTCACAATGCAACAGACGTCATAATGTATATGCAAAACCTGATGGAATGGCGAAATAGCATAGGAAACATCGCCGAAACATACTTTGAGAGCCTTCGCGCCATCGTGGATGCAATCCACTTCATCAAATTGGGACTCCTACACCCAGAACTTATAATAAACCCCGTCACACTGGATCTCATCGTCAAGAGCTTCACAGAAACACACCACAAATACTTATTCCCGATTCCTCTCGACGAAATCCATTCCGGAACCTTGTCAAAAATTTCCCGTCTATCAGCCTCCTATCATGATAAAAAAATAATCATCGTGATGCACATCCCTTTACTGGAACCAACCAAATTCCTTCTCTACAAACTTCACCCCTGTCCTATACCACAACAATTTGGAAACAATAGCCAAGGAGCAGCATATGTTCAGCCCAGAGCATCGCATATAATTATCTCAAGAGAAATGGATAAGTACACACTTATCCCGGAAAACGATCCTCCTAGATGCCAACACCTCCGCAGCTATCAGATCTGCACACCTAGTTATCCTATTTACGAAGTATCAGCCCATCTAAACTGTGAATTATTACTATTAACGGACGGAGGACATCAATCATACGAAGACTGTGAAATCAGGGTTGTAAAGAAACAAACACCATACTGGAAACAATTGGACACCATGTCTGGTTGGCTATTTTCGTTACCTGAACCTGAAAGAATACAAATCCTATGCGACCACGAAGCAGCTATTGTTATCGAAATAAAAGAAACCGGGATCCTGAAATTGAAACCAGGATGCATCGCTAAAACACACTACGTAACAATCTCGGGAAGTCAAACACTTGAAGGGACCATTCGAGAAACATACATACCTATATATTTCGAGAATACATACCTATATTCGAGAAACATATATACCTTATATATTTTATCTCTGATCGAACTCCGGGTCTTCTGTAGAAGAGAGCGAGTCGAGCTCAGAAGTCAAAGTCATAAAGAATTAAAATCAAGATTCGGAATTAGAATATATTCCGATTTATTTCATTTAATTCAGATTTGGACTTAGAATATTTTCCGATTTATTTCATTTAATTCAGATTTGGACTTAAAATATTTTCAATCATTTCGCGTAACTCAACAAAGGACAAGTAAGCTACGACCAATCAAAGATTTCCAAAGATACCTCTCCGGTAAAGTACTTAATATTTTATTATACCAAGTTTGTATTCACCAATTGTATTTTACTAACATTATATTTTGTACTACGAATATATAGAGAATCCTAGATCTCTCTACCTATTCTTATTGTACTTTTACTAACATTTTATTTTCATTAAAGAGTGTATAAAGAATCCTAGATCTCTTTATTCACAATCTTTAATACCCTTTCCTCAGTCGCAACCAGATAAAGCAAGGTTTCTCGAGGTCTATCAGCGTGCGCCCACCATACTCCTAGGAGTATATCTATATAAACGCTCTGCGTATAATACTGCATGGAAAAGTCTATGGGACATAGCGTTTGCCGCTCGACGCTCAAACACCCAAACCTTTCCTTCACGCCCCTCCGGTCGTGACACATGAAATAAAAAAGATGAGAATGCCCATACAGCCGGTGTTAGAATGTTTTCAAAATTTCAAGCCCCTTAAAGGGTGAGTTGTTCATCGAATTTTTTTCAGAAATCGATCTGATCGCAATTCTTCGACCTCCCTGAGCGATACATGAAATAAAAAAGATGAGAATGCCCATATAACCGGTGTTAGAATATTTTCAAAATTTCAACCCCCCTTAAGGGTGAGTTGTTTACCGAATTTTTTCTTAAATATGGTATGGGCGTGTCGGGGCCGAAAAAAAAGTTTCTTTAAAAAAAATCACGACACTTAGAAAAAAATCGAGGACCCTTGGACTCCGAAATTTTTCGAAATTATAAAAATAAAATCTCCCACGATGACAGAAACACGTTTCATTCGATTTTCTATCGAATAGTCTATACATGTTGGAGCCAAAAAAAGGTGCCTTTAAAAAAATCACACATCGAAAAAAATCGAGGACCCGTGGACTCTGAAATTTTTCGAAATTATAAAAGAAAAAATCTCCTCCCACGAGAAGATAGGAACACGTTTCATTCGATGAAACGTGTTCCTATCTTCCTATTTTTGCCTCGACACGTTAGTGTCGAGGCAAAAAAAAAGTGCGTTCAAAAAAATCACGACACTTAGAAGAAAATCGGGGACCCTTGGACCCTGAAAATTTTCGAAAAAATAAAAGAAAAAATCTCCTTCCACGATAGGACAGAAACACGTTTCATTCTATTCTCTATCCAATAGTCTATACGTGTCGGGGCAAAAAAAAAGTGCCTTGAAAAAAAATCACGACACTGAAAAAAATCGAGGTCCCTTGACCAATTTTTCGAAAATATAAAAAAAAAATTCTTCCACGATAGGATGGAAACACGTTTCATTCGATTCTCTATCGAATAATCTATACGTGTCGGGGCCGAAAAAAGTGCCTTTGAAAAAAAAAATCATTATAATCTTACCTGATAAATAATTATGGAAAAAAATAATAATTAATAATAATAATACTTCATTTCTTAAATAATTATTAATTTTAATTAATATTAGTTGAATTATATAAAAAAAAGGTTACGGAGTGAGAAATCGAACTCACGACCATCGGCGCCAGACTTCGGACTCACCCAGTCTGCCATGGGCCACTTCGGTTAACAATAGTAGAAAATGGTACAGGCTCATCAGGACCGCTTAATATACGCAGGTTTTACACAGTATACAGCAGTGGTTGAATTTTTTTTTTACATGTAACAATAATTACTTTTTCGGGATCAAAAAAAAATCACGACAGTTAGCCAAAAATCGATGACCTTGAGATTGAAATTTTTCTAAAATTTTTATTTTAATCGCCTTTCACAATAATATAGAAACACGTTTCATTCGATTCTCTATCGAATAGTCTATACGTGCCGGGGCCGAAAAAAAGTGCCTAAACAAAATCACGACATTTGGGAAAAAATCGAGGACCCTTGGACTGAAATTTTTCGAAATTATAAAAAAAAAAATCTCCCACGTTAGGACAGAAACATATTTCATTCAATTCTCTATCGCATAGTCTATACGTGTCGGGGCCAAAAAAAGAGTGCCTTTAAAAAAAAATCACGACACTTAGAAAAAAATCGAGGACCTTGGACTGAAATTTTTCTGAATTATAAAAAAAAAATCTCCCACGATAGGCTAGAAACGCGTTTCATTCGATTCTCTATCAAATAGTCTATACGTGTCGAGGCAAAAAAAAAGTGCCTTTGTAAAAAATCACGACACTTGGAAAAAAATCGAGGATCTTTGAACTGAAATTTTTCGAAAAAAAATAAAAAAATCTTCCACGATAGGACAGAAACATGTTTCATTCGATTCTCTATCGCATAGTCTATACGTGTCGGGGACAAAAAAAAAGTACCTTTAAAAAAAATCACGGCACTTGGAAAAAAATCGAGGACCTTGGACTATGAAATTTTTCTGAAATATAAAAAAAAAACTCCTCCCACGATAAGACACAAACATGTTTCATTCGATTCTCTATCGAATAGTCTATACGTGTCGGGGCCAAAAAAAATACCTTTAAAAAAAATCACGACACTTGGAAAAAAATCGAGGACCTTGAACTCTGAAATTTTTCTGAAATATAAAAAAAAAATCTCCTCCCACGATAGGACACAAACATGTTTCATTCCATTCTCTATTGAATAGTCTATACGTGTCGAGGCAAAAAAAAGTACCTTTGTAAAAAATCACGACACTTAGAAAAAAATCGAGGATCTTTGGAATGTAATTTTTCGAAAAAAAAAAAAAAAAAACTCCTCCCACGATAGGACACAAACATGTTTCATTCCATTCTCTATCGAATAGTCTATACGTGTCGGGACCGAAAAAAAAGTGCGTTTAAAAAAATCACGACACAGAAAAAAATCGAGGACCTTGGGACTTTGCAATTTTTCGAAGTGTCCTCAATTTCATGCTATCGACGGTACTGCCTGTCCGCTTTTATCGACAAACAGAACTAGCGAACCTGTCGTCAAAAGCTTGAACCCGTAACCCACGGCGTAGAGTGCCAATATAGCCGCCGGTACGCGTTAGACGCCTCGCATCCAATTTCCCGGATTTCTCTTTCAGTTTTCATTGAAATCGCGCAGGAAAAATTTTGAAAAGTGCAGTGAAGTGGTATAAATCTGGGGCTGGTCCGTTTCATTGTGCGAGATGTGTGTGAAATTTGTGATAAAACAATCCTTGTAAGTGATGTAAAAGTTGTTATGCCCCGAGCATATCGCCTCGTATTTTCGTGAATTTATTGTGGTATTAATAAACATCTGGGATAAAAAAAAACTAAAAAAACACGCTTTTAAAAAATATCGAACTAAAAAGTTTAAAATAATTTTAAAAATAAAATTATGACAATAGTACATAAAAAATACTAGTATAATTGAGGGAAAAGCGTGGGGCGCTTTGTGCTATAATTATCGTATATCAAGCACCCCACGCTTTTCCCTCAATTATACTAGTATTTTTTATGTACTATTGTCATAATTTTATTTTTAAAATTATTTTAAACTTTTTAGTTCGATATTTTTTAAAAGCGTGTTTTTTTAGTTTTTTTAAATTATATTTATTTTTAACTTTTTAGTTCAACATTCTTTAAAAGCGTGTTTTTTTAGTTTTTTTAAACTATATTTTTAATAAATAGTAGCTGTAGCTATCTACAGTATGTACGTTTTCGAACGAAGTATCACAGTATGTAATATATGGCCAATATATGGTATGACTCATCGTTATGAACTCGAATGTGTTTCATCAGCGACCTCGGAATCCCCTGAGTACTAAATATCAAGCAATTCGAATGAACTTTTGCATTTTTGGTCCGCCATATTAGATCCGTCATTTTGAATTTGAAAATTTTGAGGATGGAATCGTAATCAGCGACCCCGAAAACCCCCGAGTACCAAAGATCATGCGGTTTGAATGAATTTTTGCATTTTTGGCCGCCATATTGCATCCGCCATTTTGAATTTTGGAATTTTGAGGGTGGAATCGTAATCAGCGACCCCGGAAACCCCAGGGTGCCAAATATCAAGCGATTAAATGAATTTTTGCATTTTTGGTCCGCCATATTGGATCCGCCATTTTGAATTTAAAAATTTTGAGGGTGGAATCGTAATCAGCGACCCCGGAAACCCCCGAGTGCCAAATATCAAGCGATGCGAATGAATTTTTGCATTTTTGGTCCGCCATATTGGATCCGCCGTTTTGAATTTAAAAATTTTGAGGGTGGAATCGTAATCAGCGACCCCGAAAACCCCCGAGTACCAAATATCATGCGGTTTGAATGAATTTTTGCATTTTCGGTACGCCATATTGGATCCGCCATTTTGAATTTTGAAATTTTGAGGGTGGAATCGTAATCAGCGGCCCCGAAAACCCCCGAGTACCAAATTTCAAGTCGATTGGACTAAAAGAAATAAAAGAAAAAAGAAACAAAGGGTTAAAAAAGGAGAGTTACAGACAAACTGACAAACTGACAGACAAACAAACAAACATACAAGTGAAGCTAATATAAAGCGTGTAAAAATTGGACCACACCCAGAATCGCGTAAATAAAACAAATTTATTTATATTTCTTCTAATTGCGTAATCTCTATATTCGCGACGAAATCCGGGAAATACGATTTTCAGTTTTTTTTTTGCCACCTGGCGCTGCATATGCTATCGCTCGATGACTCTTAAGAGGATGGATCAGTCGGCTTCGAATTTTTGAATGGAAAATTTGTTCACACCGTTCAACCGATTGCGATGAAAATTGAACTGTGTATACAGTGGTATGGCACAAATCCGCTGACAGAGCGATTTTTTGAAATTTTCAAAAAAATTTTGATTTTTTGTTACCATCGGAGTAATCTTACAATTACTCCGAAAATAATTGACGGATCAATTTGTTGGCCTGTCGGCGGAAGCGCAATATGGCAACCAATATTTTGAGCCCAGTTACATCAAAATCTATGCTAAATTGACGATAAATTTCCATTTCGAAATTTTTCTCGAAAAAATTATCGATAAGATACCGACTTCGTCAGATTGTAGTTCACTGAAATGCCGTCTCGCGGCGTGATCATCAATTTCTCAATTGTCGATTACTCTGTTTTCACGGGCGTTTACACGGCTATGATCTTACCGCCAGAGGGCACTGATCAGAGCCAGACCAAACCATACATATATACATACATATATACATTCCTTGCGAGGGAAATCAAAGCCGATATACTGACTCCCGTAATTTTCATTGCAGCCAGGGAAGCATCGATGAATTGCGAAGACATTGTGCTACATCGTTTGGCTTGCAATGTGAAAATGTATATTTATATTTACATATGTATATGGGGCATTCCATGTCAAACGGGCCAGTCCGTGACCCCGACCATTTTTGATTTTATCGAAATTTTTTAATTTCCAAGTAACTACTAAAAGGAGTTTTTAGAATTTTTTTTAGATTTTTATCTCAACCCGTTTAAAAATAATGAATTTTTCAAAATTTCGCAAGAAATTTTTTTAAATGCTCATAACTTTTTTAACGTCAGAGATATCAAAATAAAATAGAAGGTGATTTTTTTCGCCTTGAATGGTAGTTTCATAAAAAAATACAAAAAAATTATCAAAAGTCAGTTTCATATGTTGTCTTTAGTTTTAATCCAATATTTTTTTTTTCAAAATTTGACCGTTTTGATTACTTTGAAAAAATTCACTATTTTTCTAAACATATTTTCACATGTCTCGAAAAATTTACAGCTTGTGATATCCATACCTTCTATTTTTTTCTCATTTTTTATGACGTGTAAATCAATAATAAAGAGTTGTCAATCCTGGGTTATATTTTTTTATTGTTTTTTTCCATTCATTCGTCAAGAAATTATTAATGAAGAAAGTTAATAAATAAATATTGGAACTAATTTCCACGTTTTTTCCAGTTTTCCACCAAACATTTTTTTTTACACCTTGGGCCATTTTGATTTTTCTGAAAAAATTCACCATCTTTCACGACACATTTTTATACGTCCCAAAAAATTTGCAGCGGGTGATATACATAAATTCTATTTTTTTTAAATTTTCTGCCATGTGTAAACCAACGATTATCAATTATTAATCCTTATTCATGAATATCATACGCTGTGGATTCTGTGAGACATGTAAAAATGTGTCGTGAAAGATGGTGAATTTTTTCAGAAAAGTCAATATGGCCCAAAATGTGAAAGTAAATGTTTGGTTGAAAACTGAAAAAAACATGAAAATCAGTTCCAATATTTATTTACAAATTTTTTTCATCCATGATTTCTTGAGGAATGTAATTATGCGTGGGAAAAAAAACAATAAAAAAATATAATTCAGGATTGACAACTAATAAATAATTATTGGTTTACACGTGGTAAAAAATGAAAAAAAAATAGAAGGGATGGATATCACAAGCTGTGAATTTTTTGAGACATGTAAAAATAAGTCTAAAAAAAAGGTACATTTTATCAAAAATATCAAAACGGTCCAAGTTTTGAAAAAAAAATATTTTTGGATTAAAACTAAAAAAAAAAACATATGAAATTGCCTTTTGATAATTTTTTTTATGAAACTACAATTCAAGTTGAAAAAAATTACCTTCTATTTTATTTTGATATCTCTGTTACTGAAAAAGTTATGAGCATTTAAAAAAATTTCGTGCGAAATTTTGAAACATTCATTATTTTTAAACGGGTTGAGATAAAAGTATAAAAAAATTTCTAAAGACTCCTTTCACTAGTTTCTTGAAAATGAAAAAATGTCGACAAAATAAAAAATGGTTGGGGTCACAGACTCGCCGGTTTGGCATGGAATGCCCCATATAGACACGTGATTCGTTATTCGCAGCTCCATGTTTCAAAACGAGCCGAAACGAGTATATACATGCGAGAATTTTTCGCGCCCAGCGCTTCTCCATATAGAAAAACATGCTTTATATTTGTTGTACTCTCTGACTCTCTCACGCACATGCATGAATAACGCGCGCGTATGCGAGCATCCGAGTGAATGAATATTACGTCATTACTCTTCCCCCACTCATCCTTCGGTTGCATTATATGGCAACTCATTTTCAGATTTATAACTGGAATAGAGTCCCTGCCAAAATTCTACTATACATGAAAACGAAAATAATAAAATAATTTCTTCGTCCAATTTTTGTTTTTCATTTTCCAAATCTTTTTTCCTTTGCAGTTCAAATGACCAGCGCCCGGGGAAATAAACTTTTGAAATAACTTTCTACGCTTTTTCGAATCAATTTTTTCGAAAAATACTCCATTTTTCATAGGAATGGATGTTACAAGTGAAAAATCGTATCAAATAGCAAAAATCCCCTCCCGGGGGGAAAAAACCTGGACAAGTACATTGGTGGTCCCTCGTTTCCCTATGATATCACAAAAAATCCAAAACCCCACTTAAATTTTTTTTTTTAATGTTTACTAATTTTATTCATATCCCGGAGGGAAACCAACTATATAGATCACGAAATACCCGGCCAAAAAACCAGACTTCACAATAAATGTTACTTCGAATTTATTTCCACAGAACAAAACAAGAATGAAAACATTAAAAAATCAGCGTTATCAAGATGAGAAAAATACCTCTTATAATTGGTGTGTAAGAAGTATCAATAGTCTAGAAAAAAATGAAAAAAGGTCGACATCTAACAAGGAAACCTTCCCAGGTGTACCCCGCCGATTTTGTTCCGCTTGGAGTATGTTATTCTACATTGAAATCTAAGAGATACCTATTTTTTTTTTGCGGAAACTCATATTTAAGGGATGAAACACACCCCTAAAGTTGAGGTCTCCCAGGGGAGGTTGTTCAGTTCCATATATATGCAGACAAGGGGGCAAAATCAAACCAATTGCATTCAATACTTCATAAAAAGTTATGACTACTCGATTTTTTTCAGCCCTGAGGGGGTGAATAAGCCGAAGTTATAGGGGTTGAAAATTAAAAAAACGTTATAACAAACAGAATATGCTCGATATGGAAGTGAAAAAAATTGCATAATTAATAGTTTCAAAAGTTAAGAGATACATGTTTTTGCATTTTTTGAAAAAATGCATCCTTAAGGGTGTACTACCCTCACATCCGAATACCTTTAATTTCTGTAGATACGTATTTTTTTAAGTATCTATCTGCTAGAAAATATTCTTTTGGATATATTAATATATTTTGGATATATTAATGGATATAAGATTGTTATCAACATAAAAAAAACCCTTGAAAAATATTGTTTTAATAAAAAAATTGCGATTTCGTCTTCGTTATATATAATAATCGTTACAACATATCATTTAGGCATCGCAGAAAATGAAAATTCTTTTCAATCACATTGTTACCATATTAATATTTTTAATTATTGTATCATCGTTTTTATTATATTTTATATGCTGTATTTTGTACAGATGTATTTTTGATTGACAAATGAAATTATTTATTATATTCTTTACAATAGTGGAAATCGTCAAAAAAGTGTTGGAAACATAATGATTTTTTACACCATGAACACCTAACAACACTAATTCACTATTTTGTATTTAACGTGCTGTCTCCGCCTATTGGCTACAACACGGCACCCAAGTGCGTGGGGCAGAGATCACGCCCTGCCAGCGCACTATCATTCAACAGCTCCGAATTTACACCTGGCTGCCCCGGGTGAACCCTTGGTCCGGGCTTGACTTTCTAGCCCACGCCCCTGAGAGACCGTCACCAGTTGAGGGGGCACGAGTGGCAAGTTCGTGGGGCTCCCCCCCCCCAGTACTCGTTATTAGCAAAGCTACCTCTGCAACCGCGACGAGTCACGGTCGAGGACACTTTCGCGTTACCTCTACCACATCTCTCTACTTGTCAGTCGCTACTTTGCTCTAACTCTAGAGGTCATAGACGAATCTGATAACCATGCGAGTTTTATGGGTAGCCGCCATGTGGTCTACCCTCTGCAAGACTCGGATACTAGTACCTCACCCGTAGGTGGCCCGACACCTCAAACGTCTTACAGACCGACTACCCCAACAACAGCAATATTTTGACATCCGGGTACATCACAATGCGCTTTGCAAGTTTTAAAACTAAAATCTACAGGATTTTCAAAATTCTCCGGTCGCCATTCATTATAACCGCTTTTAAACCATGAATACCTAAATAAGTTTACGTACCGTGGAGATGATAATTGGTTGTGAACAAGTGACTGAGCTTAATTATATTATTTCGTAAATGCAAATTTAAATCATAATCCATTAATATGACATTGTCAGAAAAATGTTTCACAAAATTTTCCATATCCTGAAGCGAAAAACATCCAAAGGTTGAATCTTTCCCGTTGTACCCTGCGGTATTTTTCTTAATTTTATATTTTTATCCCGAGGCTTCGCTTCGTCAACAGCTCGAGGACAATGTCCAGTTCAGGAGTCAATTAATAAAATACTGTTTGAACCAACTTGGGGGAAGAAGACATTTTGCAGCCAGGTTTTAAAATGTTCTGAAAGTATGAATTAATTTTTCAATTTGCTTCGTTGCAAGAAATAAACAGTATCTTATGTGTCAATATAAGGAATTCTCTAAAAAAATAATTTGTATTATTGCCTGAAGTGAGTTTTCCAGATTTCGATACATCTATGTAAACGCTTTCTGGTCTGAATAGTGACGACTCCACTATTGGACCAAATTTACCACTTGGTTCGTTCAAAACCAGGAATAGCGGAGAAAGAAGCCTTCCGTCACCTGCTATAGTGGGCTGAATCGTATAACTATGTGTTGTAGAAGCAATTAATTGTACAAGGTATTCAACTTGTTTCTCTCTTTCAACCGCTAATGTTCTTTCAGAATGCATTTCTAGTTGGAAACCACTTTGGTCCGAATTGTAGACGTTCGATAACCCATATTCTTCTATATCGTTCTTCACTTCAGAGACAAATTGTTCAGCAAGCTTTCGCAGATTGTCTGCATTTTCAATACTTTTTTTTGTGATAAATTTACTAATTTTTCTGGAAACAATCCTATGAGCTTTCTTAAATGAGTGTACTCACTTGTCTGACTCCTTAAAACGGACATCCTTATGACCGATTTCTTTTTGTGCTTGCATTGCCCATTTTTTTAAGTCGATGCCATGTATCATAAGACCAGCATCAACGGCAGCTTTAAAATTGGCTAAAGTGTACTCGCAAATTCTAGCTATTTTTTCTTTATAAGTTCCACCTTTATTTAAATATTTAGCCCATCTTTTTAATTCAGTCACTGATTGTACTTTTCTAAATTTTTGTTTAACGCTTGATAGGCTCAAATTTTTAGTTTTGCCACTTCTCCAATCGTTGACTGCCCTCGATTTATACTCGTACGAAACAGATTCATCACCAGTAGTACAAACATCCAGAGGTAGTACCGGATCATTGATTGCCGATCCCCATTCTTCGTCTTCTACTATTTTCATATCCCAATCTTTGTAAAGTTCTTGGAAATATAATGAATCTTCTACGATTGTTTCGACGCCCATGTAATCTTGCATAGCATTCGCTAATATATTTTCAATGCTTTCTTTTAATTGTATTTCATCATTATTTATAGGGCTTTCAGGTATATTTAGGGCTTGAAAATGTGCCAAAACTAATCGTATCACATTAAGCGGATTCACTTTCATTTTAGATAATAAATACACTTGATTTCTTAACTTATGGAACTTTTAACAACTTTTGATTGCAAACAAAACACAGAACTATACACGCCTTTGATTGTTGATATTATTTTATCACGAGATAAATTCCTTCTAACTCGCACTTATCGAATTGAAGCAATTTCTGAAGAACGCGACTTATAAGCGTGGCACAGGCCATCATATGTCAAATAAGAGAGGCAGGGGCAGATAACAGTTATATATTTCTTATCAACGTATTTTGAAACTTCTTTCAATGATAGGTGAAGTAGAATATCAACTCGGAGAATCAGATAGCTAATAAGCAAGGCTAACGAACATATACAAAGTAAGGTTCGAAATGATAAAAGATATCAGTTCATTTACTGCTACGTGATTGTAACAACAAACATCACGTGTATAACAAACTTCTTTTTCTCTAACAAAGCGAGAAAGAATTTAGCCGATTTTTTCGACAGTTTTTTGATAATAAAAAATAAAGAAATAAAAATAAAAATAAACCCTCCATAGCAAAATAGTGACACACATGCAAATTAATAAACTTTTTAAAATTTTATTTCCGACAATAATTAGGGCTAGAATCGTGCACATCGTTTTTTTATAGGACATTTTCAATGATAGAAATTTCAATGATAGAAAAAAAACAGTGTAAAAAATGAAAATAACGTTAAGAGTTCATTCTCTATTCTTTAAGAGTGATTTAATGAAACATCAAAAACTCGGTTGAAACAAAATCGCGAAAAAAGCTACTTTTCGATCTCTCAAGAAAAGAATTTTCATTATCTGTAATGCCAGAATCATATGTTCTGTCGATTATTATAATCTATCGATTATTTTCAAGGGATTTTGTTTTTATGTTGATAACAACCTTTTTAAACAATTTCACGATATATTCTATATCCAAAAGAATATTTTCTAGCAGATAGATACTTAAAAAATACGTATCTACAGAAATTAAAGGTATTCGGGTGTAAGTGTAGTACACCCTTAAGGATGCATTTTTTCGAAAAATGCAAAAACATGTATCTCTTAACTTTTGAAAGTGTTAATTATGCAATTTTTTTCACTTCCATATCGAGCATATTTCTTTTGTTATAACGTTTTTTTAATTTTCAACCCCTATAACTTCGGCTTATTCACCCCCTCAGGGCTGAAAAAAATCGAGTAGTCATAACTTTTTATGAAGCATTGAATGCAATTGGTCTGATTTTGCCCCCTTGTCTGCATATATATGGAACTGAACAACCTCCCCTGGGAGACCTCAACTTTAGGGGTGTATTTCACCGCTTAAATATGAGTTTCCGCAAAAAAAAAAAGGTATCTCTTAGATTTCAATGTAGAATAACATACTCCAAGCGGAACAAAATCGGCGGGGTACACCTGGGAAGGTTTCCTTGTAAGTTACGTGCAGCAGTAAAATTTATGATATCAGTAGTAGGACAAGTATTTCTTTGGTGACTGAGAAGATATCAATATGGACGTACCGGCAAGGTAGGGCATGCAGTTGGTGCATTGCTTCTGGGATCTCCTAAGTCGAGTAGCTACTTTTGTTTTGACTATGGCGCGACCAATGTTGCCAAATAGTATTTACTTATACGACCTAATGAAACAACATTGCCTGCGCCGTGGCTAAAATAACGACAAACAAGCAGGAACAGGAAGTTTCGCATAAGATCCCGTGCTTTTGTAATGTTAAAAAAAAAAACTTTAATTTATGTCTGTACATGATAGCACAGTTTTGTTTGATTGGTAATAATTTGATGAACATTCACCACCGTACGTTGAGTGTATACGCACAGAGTACTTGTCCGGCCCATAACTTTTTGTTATATATTATAAATATTTTATTATATTATTATAAATTTCTGACGGCGAAAAGCAGCGCATGTAACGAAAAGCACCTCCAATTTGATTTTCACTTCAATGAGCAATTTTAATAAAAAGTTATGGGCCGGACAAGTACTCTATGCGTATACATTCAACGTACGGTGGTGAACGTTCATCAAATTATTACAAATCAAACAAAACTGTGCTATCATGTACAGACATAAATTAAAGTTTTTTTTTAACATTACAAAAGCACGGGATCTTATGCGAAACTTCCTGTTCCTGCTTGTTTTTCGTTATTTTAGCCACGGCGCAGGCAATGTTGTTTCATTAGGTCATATAAGTAAATACTATTTGGCAACATTGGTCGCGCCATAGCCAAAACAAAAGTAGCTACTCGACTTAGGAGATCCCAGAAGCAATGCACCAACTGCATGCCCTACCTTGCCGGTACGTCCATATTGATATCTTCTCAGTCACCAATGAAATACTTGTCCTAGTACTGATATCATAAATTTTACTGCTGCACGTAACTTAGATGTCCACATTTTTTCATTTTTTTCTAGACTATTGATACTTCTTACACACCAATTATAAGAGGTATTTTTCTCATCTTGATAACGCTGATTTTTTAATGTTTTCATTCTTGTTTTGTTCTGTGGAAATAAATTGAAAGTAACGTTTATTGTGAAGTCTGGTTTTTTGGCCGGATATTTCGTGATCTATATAGTTGGTTTCCCTCCGGGATATGAATAAAATTAGTAAACATTAAAAAAAAAAAATTTAAGTGGGGTTTTGGATTTTTTGTGATATCATAGGGAAACGAGGGACCACCAATGTACTTGTCCAGGTTTTTTTTCCCCGGGAGGGGATTTTTGCTATTTGATATCACTTCTTTTTTCTATAGTATTTTCATATATTTCGCTTTATATAGACTCCAATAGAGTCTGTATATAACAAAAAAACTTACAATATGTTTGCATCATTACATCATCGACTTATTTCAATGTCAGGAATCAGTACTGCTCACACTACTAATTCGACATAAGAGAATGAGACAGATTTTCTACCATAAATTCATTGTTATTGAGGTTGTTTAAATATAGGAGCGTTTCGTTTCTCTGATAAGAAAAAAAGTTATAATGTTTTCAAAAGAGTTAACTACAGACTCGAAGTATTTTCGAGATGTCAGTAATTCGTTGATAGGTTATTATTCGATTATAGTTTGGCAGAAAGGTGTTATAGAAAAGACCTCAAGTACTACTTTTTCCCCAAGGCAAAAATTCAGAAAATTAAATACTTTATCATTAGTTTTCAAGTTGTGTATTAGAATAAGGCATTCAGAGGCGAAATGGCAGCGAGGATATTAGCAATTTCGGTCTAAGCTATAAATAGATAATTATATTTAACTTTACTGTCAGGAGCCTCAGAATTATTATTCTTTCAAAGATGAAATGACGGAAGAATATGATGCATCATCCTTGACTTACAAATTGTTTTATAAAACATAGAAAAAAATTAGATTAAAAAAAAATTCGGCCAAAGTACAGTTATTGTTGGGTGGCGTAAAAAATATAGGTTAAGAAAAAGGAATAACGAAGTTGTATTTCAAAGTTTTTCTTTTATCACATGGTGTACTTCTCAAACTTTCTTTTGTTGCACGCATAAAATGTACTACATTAGTTAAAGAACCCTCATTAATATATTGTGCATTGTTTTTAACTTAAACTTGAATTTAATAAAATTATTTCTCGCGATGATAAGAATGCGCTCCAGTACTGCGTAGCGATGCACAGTTTCCGTTCCTATTTTTTCTTAACGATAAAAGCCGTAACGTATAACAACAGTTTATATATTTTATAGTTCATTAGGAAGCTGGGTTTTTCAACGTAGTGTTAAGAAAATCGCTGCAGACTTTATAAAAAGAGAAATGTCCTAGCTTATCATCAGTTCTTCCTTTCAAAGTCTAGCAATTTATTTCTTGACAAATGAATGGATGACACCTCAAGAATTTTTTTCTTTTTTTTATCATATGGACAAATAGTTGAGGTCATTACGGTGGACTATCTCATCAGTAAAAGATTCTATCCATCGGTCTTCCCGAATGGAGTATCTTGTAAAATATTGCGAGACAGCATTACCGAATGTGAATCACCGATTTTTTTTATGGTAATACGATAAATTGCTGCAATATTCATGCTAGAATACAGCATAAAATTAAATGTATTCGCATCTGCTACGTACGAGTCTTATGACGATCGTACGGAATTTCGGATGTTTTACTCGTAATCGTAATTAGAAAAAAATCATATATACAAGAATAAAAAGAGGCATGAGAATAAGATGAAAAAAAAAACAAGGATTAGAACGAAATCCAAATGTGACAGCTGATGATGACAAGATCCGAAGACACTTGAATTACACTTGATCGAACACAAATTACCGATTCAATTCATATTTATTTGCATAATACTGCGAAATATGAACGCGAGCGATCTCACGTGGGAGCAGCCATCTTAAAACCTAAGATCGATTCCTCAATTGAGCGAGATCGCCCCAACAACAGCGCCACATATCGAGCATGAAAACAGTCGAATAAATAAATTATTATATTTCACGATGGAAAACTTTTTCATGCGAATTAAAATAACTAATGAATAAAATAAGGGCATTTTTCTAGTTAAATATCATAATATTAAATCTCATCATGATCGGGAATGGACAGCGCTCTCGGGAAAAGAACAGTATTTAAAAAAAAAGTGGACAAGTGCGAGTCGGACTCGCGCACGAAGGGTTCCGTACCATTATCTATAAAAATTGGAAAAAAATCACATTTGTTGTATGGGAGCCCCCCTTAAATATTTATTTTATTTTAATTTAATTATTTATTTGTAAAGTGAATAATATAACTCAATATTCTGTGAATATTTCAAGCGTCTACCTGTTGCCGTTATCAATATCGTGCAAAAACGAGCAAAACAATCACGTTTGTTGTATGGGAGCCCCCTTAAATATTTATTTTATTTTGTTTTTTGGCATTTGTTGTTATAGCGGCAACAGAAATACATCATCTGTAAAAATTTCAACTGTCTAACTATCACGGCTCATGAGATACAGCCTGGTGACAGACGGACAGACAGACAGACGGACGGACAGCGGAGTCTTAGTAATAGGGTCCCGTTTTACCCTTTGGGTACGGAACCCTAAAAATTGGTTGATGAAATATCATCGTCTTCCCTGCTGCGCGACGGGCCACGGGAAGGGGTATCTCTGTCTCTATCGCTCAGCGGCGCGTAAGCAAAGGGGCTAGCTATCGCTGTCTCACTTGCTCGGTGGCCCGTGAAGAGAGGTGGTAGTCTCGTTCAGCGTAGTGCATGACATCAGAGTAGACAAATGTATACCAGTCCCGCAAAGGACGGAAGTCCAATGTAAATAAGCTTCACTTACGCCTCTCTGTCTCCAAGAAATGAAATGTTCCCAAAACGTTCGATTTCAATGCACTAAATCATCATATCTCAAGATTGGATGGACGGATCTACTTGCAACAAAGACCAATAGAAAGAGAAAAATCGAAAAAAATTCTCCACCGATATTCAGATTTTTTACTTAAACGGTTCGTCCGTGAGAGCGATTTAAAAACGCTATGACATCATAAAACCGGCATATTCGCGTATATAAGAGTGCGGCAGGGCTCGCGCTCTCGCACTGGCATTTTTATTAAATACTTGGTGTCGAGCCGCTACCGCGTCTCTTGATAATGATTTTTTACACCACGAACACCTAACAACAGCAATATTTTGACATCCGGGTATACCACAATGCGCTTTGCAAGTTTTAAAACTAAAATCTACAGGATTTTCAGAATTCTCCGGTCGCCATTCATTATAACCGCTTTTGAACTATGAATTCCTAAATAAGTTTACATATCGTGGAGATGATAATTGGTTGTAAACAAGTGACTGAAGTTTAATTATATTATTTCGTAAATGCAAATTTAAATCATAATCCATTAATATGACATTGTCAGAAAAATGTTTCACATAATTTTTCCATATCCTGAAGCCGAAAACATTGAAAGGTTGAATCTTTCCCGTTGTACCCTGCGGTATTTTTCTTAATTTTATATTTTTATCCCGAGGTTTTGCTTCGTCAACAGCTCGAGGGCAATGTCCAGTTCAGGAGTCAATTAATATAATACTGTTTGAACCAACTTGGGGGAAGAAGATAATTTTGTAGCCAAGTTTTAAAATGTTCTGAAAGTATAAATTAATTTTTCAATTTGCTTCGTTGCAAGAAATAAACAGTATCTTATGTGTCAATATAAGGAATTCTCTAAAAAAATAATTTTTATTATTACCTGAAGTGAGTTTTCCAGATTTCGATACTTCCATGTAAACGTTTTCTGGTCTGAATAGTGACGATTCCACTATTGGACCAAATTTACCACGTGGTTCTTTCAAAACCAGGAATAGCGGAGAAAGAAGCCTTCCGTCACCTGCTATAGTGGGCTGAATCGTATAACTAATGTGTTGTAGAAGCAATTGATTGTACAAGGCATTCAACTTGTTTCTCTCCTTCAACCGCTAATATTCTCCTAGAATGCATTTCTAATTGGAATCCACTTTGGTCCGAAGTGTAGACCGATTTCTATTTGTGTTTGCATTGCCCATTTTTTCAAGTCGATGTCATGTACCATAAGACCAGCATCAACGGCAGCTTTAAAATTGGCTAAAGTATACTCGCAAATTCTCGCTATTTTTTCTTTATAAGTTCCACCTTTATTTAAATATTAAACCCATCTTTTTAATTGAGTCACTGATTGTACTTTTCTAAATTTTTGTTTAACGCTTGATAGGCTCAAATTTTTTGTTTTGCCACTTCTCCAATAGTTGACTGCCCTCGATTTATACTCGTACGAAACAGATTCATCATCAGTAGTACAAACATCCGGGGGTAGTACAGGATCATTGATTGCCGATCCCCATTCTTCGTCTTCTACTATTTTCATATCTCAATCCTTGTAAGGTTCTTGGAAATATAATGAATCTTCCACGATTATTTCGACGCGCATGAAATCTTGCATAGCATTCGTTAAGGCCTTACATACGTCCAGCAGCGCCTAAAACGCGCTAAAAGAAAAACTGTTTTTAGAAGAGATAGCAATAGAAATTAAGAAAAATAATTTTTACACATTGTTCATTAGTATTTAAACTTTATAAAAAAATTTATTTCATTTTTTTTTCAAAAATTACAACATTCAAAATCACGTTTCCCGAAGCACTATGAAAAATAAGTTGCTCCACGGTCTGCATCATTTCTTCTTGAAATGCTGATGGATCTGCAAAACGTAAAAAAATTCTTGTAAAATGAAGTTGTAGTTATAGTCTGTCGAGCCGGATTTTTGAAATTCGAAAAATTTTGGCAATTTACGGCAGTTTAAAAAAAAGTGTGCATTTTGTGTCATAAATGTCACACTTTAATTATGTTTATAAAATTTTTTAATCACAACATCAAAAATTCGACTCGACAGACTATAGAGAAAACAATTTCGAATATTAAAAAAAAGCATAAACAAATATTAAAAACTGTATGAGTTATCATGCAGACCGTGCCAGAAAAAGTAGTTTTGAGAAAAATGCATTTAAAGTTTCAAGTGCGTTTCGCTCGAGACATCTACCTGCGCGCATCAAACTCTGGTTGGGCAGTCACGTTTTCTATAATAACTTTCGATCTATGAGGAATTTGTACAATCGACTTACACAGAAATACGCCTAAAACTATAGAGAATAATAATCTGTAAAAAAAAAATCGATTTTTTGAAAATTCTGGACGTATGTAAGACCTTAATATATTTTCAATGCTTTCTTTTAATTGTATTTCATCATTATTTATAGGGCTTTCAGGTATATTTAGGGCTTGAAAATGTGCCAAAACTAATCGTATCACATTAAGCGGATTCACTTTCATTTTTGATAATAAATACACTTGATTTCTTAACTTGTGGAAATTTTAACAACTTTTGATTGCAAACAAAACACAGAGTTATACACGCCTTTTATTGTTGATATTATTTTATCACGAGATTAATTCCTTCTAACTCGCACTTATCGAATTGAAGCAATTTCTGAAGAACGCGACTTATAAGCGTAGCACAGGCTATGTTAAATAAGAGAGGCAGAGGCAGATAACAATTATATATTTCTTATCAACGTATTTTGAAACTTCTTTCAATGATAGGTGAAGTAGAATATCAACTCCGAGAATCAGATAGCTAATAAGCAAGTGTTGCGTGTTATGGTACAAAATTATCAATTTCAAATATCATTGCTAGTTCTATCGAAAACTCTATTCATTCAATCAATCGTACCCCAAAGGCGTCGTCAGGTAAGAGTTTCTATCTCTCTCTTGATTTATGATGGAGGGGTCTTAATCCACTGGACGAGCCTGGACTTGGAATTTCCAATGTCTGGTGTCCAGATGATAACAATAAAATTTTCCAATCAGTTATTTTTTCTCAAATTATTTGTAGGCACGTAATGGTACCAGCGTCTTTAACGCTTAACCCTTTTATGACATCTACAATTCAGGCGTCTATAAATTTTTGGGAGAAATAAAGATTAACTTGTAAAGTAAAGAATTTGTCGCTTGACCCTTCAGGCAAGCGACCATTTTTTTTTGCCTATATGAAATTTCTGCTCAAGTACTTATATTTTATTTTATGTATTTTTTGTGCAACTATTTTTTGCTTTGGCCAAACATGTGGGCCCGTAATTTTTAACCCTCCCACTCATGGAGGAGGATTTCACTTTGGTGATTGGCGACAAAACCTTGATGACCCATCCCATTTCAAAATAGCAGCCAATGAGCGTTGAATTTTATCTTAACAAAAAACAATATATTTTCTAGGAGATTTGAGGTCTTGTTGCCAGTCACTCAAGTCAGTCAAAATTAGAACTTTGATGCGAACAGTTTAACTTCACATGAAAGCATTTAAAATCCAACATTTTTATTACAATTAAAATAATTACAATTCAACATTTCACAATTATTATTTAAATAACAACAGTTATTTAAAAATAAAAAGATTTTTTTTGTGTTAATAACTATCGGCAAAATAGTTTTTATTTTGATCATTACATTCTGATTAAGTGTAAAAACTTGATCAGAAAGTCTTCAAATCGCGATAAAGATATTCAAGATCCATACAAAGATTTACAACCTTTGTAGATTCGTGCTCATTTATTCTAGAACGAATCGTATCGCGATCTATTAGACAGCAAGGTTAACGAACATATACAAAGTAAGGTTCGAAATGATAAAAGATATCAGTTCATTTACTGCTACGTGATTGTAATAACAAACATCACGTGAATAACAAACTCCTTTTTCTCTAACAAAACGAGAAGGAATTTAGCCGATTTTTTCAACAGTTTTTGATAATAAAAAATAAAGAAATAAAAATAAAAATAAACCTTCCATAGCAAAATAGTGACACACATGCAAATTAATATTCTTTTTGAAATTTTGTTTCAGACAATAATTACGGCTGGAATTGTACACATCGTTTTTTTATAGTACATTTTCAATGATAGAAAAAAAACAGTGTAAAAAATGAAATTAACGTTAAGAATTCATCCTCTATTCTTTAAGAAACAAAATCGCGAAAAAGCTACTTTTCGACCCCTCACACAGAAATGATCTCTCAAGAAAAGAATTTTCATTATCTACAATGCCTGCATCATATGTTCTATCGATTATTATAATCTATCGATTATTTTCAAGGGATTTTTTTTATGTTGATAACAATCTTTTTAAACAATTTCAAGATATGTTCTATATCCAAAGAATATTTTCTAGCAGATAGATACTTAAAAAAATACGTATCTACAGAAATTAAAGGTATTCGGATGTAAGGGTAGTACACCCTTAAGGATACATTTTTTTGAAAAATGCAGAAATACGTATGTCTTAACTTTTGAAACTGTTAATTATGCAATTTTTTTCACTTCCATATCGAGCATATTCTATTTGTTATAACGTTTTTTTAATTTTCAACCCCTATAACTTCGGCTTATTCACCCCCTCAGGGCTGAAAAAAATCGAGTAGTCATAACTTTTTATGAAGCATTGAATGCAATTGGTTTGACTTTGCCCCCTTGTCTGCATATATATGGAACTGAACAACCTCCCCTGGGAGACCTCAACTTTAGGGGTGTGTTTCACCCCTTAAATATGAGTTTCCGCGAAAAAAAAATAGGTATCTCTTAGATTTCAATGTAGAATAACATACTCCAAGCGGAACAAAATCGGCGGGGTACACCTGGGAAGGTTTCCTTGTTAGACGGGTTTTTGTACATTTTTGTGGGAATCGATATTTTGACGCTAGGTGGTAGGGAGGATTAACTGGAACGACTATTTGGGGGAGGGGAGGGGTCAATGTACTTGTCTCAGTTTTTTCACAGCATTTATGCTGTTGTAGATCAGCACAATACTTATTAGTTTACGCATAGATTACAATTTTCCCATTATCATCAGAATAGTAGTAGTGGCAGCTCCCTGCCTCCCCCCCCCCCCCCGACCCTATTGAAGTTAATGCAAATATGCTGTGACGGAAAATCCTAACGCCACAAAAGCTCAATTTTCCCTCACTCTTATTGCTATTATTTTATATTTTTATTCTGCGCGCCAGTCGCCGAAGCGACACAATATGAGGGAGAGAGACAAATAAGCGGTTGACCGGCTTCATTGCAGCGGAATGGGCGGGGTCATTAAATAAAGAAAAATTGAGCACGATATAATGTGGAAAAATAAATGAAAATGCTAATTTATTATTTACCAATTTGTCCTTGAATAATAATAATATTCGAATATTTCCCGCAAATGTAAGACCGAATAATTATTACAATACGAAAATAAAGAAAAGTAATAATAATAAAAAAATTAATACTGCGGGAAAAAGCCACGAGACACGAGAATATTCCTGATTACTCACTCAATGTTCTCACTCATACGACAGGGACTCTACACACTCTTATCATATATAACGAGCCCGCATTTTCCTACTGTGGATTTACTCACGGAAAGGAACGAAAATGTTGTTAAAATTATGTCGCATAAAATAAAGATGGTTGTTTCAGACTTTACCGAATACCCGCTATTGGGTGATTCGGCCAGACTATTGCTTTTGTGAACCGCGATAATTTATTCCCGGTTTCTCACATACATAATTCACACTCTCATAACCCGTACTTATTCACAAAAATTTCCGTATCCTGGCACCATTAATTAATGACGGAAAATAAATTTAATGACATGAAATGTTTGAGATTTCCGGATTCAATCGCGACACAATTATTGCCCGGAATATATATCGCAATTTATTTCACAATCGCTGCGAACACGTGGCAACAATAAAGATTTTTTTTCAAGGCGAAAGGCGAAGCCGCCGCCGCGATCGAACGTTAATGTTTTTGCCGGGATCAAAACACTTTTACAATATTCTTTTATTCCGCATTATTGAGGAAAAACTATTAACAAATACCGGATAAAACCCACTGGCCACCTCGGAAAGCGAGAAGGAGAGAAATTCGCTAATAA
>OZ022418.1:8598738-8826238 GCA_963989365.1 Rhimphoctona megacephalus | reverse complement strand
ACGGCAGTATAAATTATTTTCAAAATAATACAGTAATATATTTTAAGTAAGGAATATTTAAAGGATATCAACGATCACATGATTTTCCTTTTTTTTTATAGTTGAACCAAATAAAGGTCACCCGAAGATTAATATTACCGGTGGTATTTGCAATTGACAGAAGACAGCACGGTACGAGCGACAGCAACCGATGATTATCGGACGCACAAGGAATTATCTGCTGACGTAGCTAATTTTGAGCTATTTCAAAACGTTCCCCGTGGCGAACAACAGATTACCGTAGACAAAATAATCATGTATCCGGTATCGTTGACACAAAAAAAATATTGAAAGCTCCGGTATCACGGTAGGAAGTTTCTGCGGCTAATCTATTAACTTTGTCACTAGAAACATCGGATAGGGCAACTCCAAAACCTCTGTATACTTTTGACGTCATCAAAAAGTTCAGGAGTACTGTATTTGGATGGGAAGAGAAGTTGAAATCCATACTATATATAGTTATCGTATTCGTTCGTGCGCCAACTAATAATATCAGGAGATTTCGCGTGATAGTCAAATAACGTGATGGACGTTCGAGATTATCGAAAGATTGTTGGGTGGGGGTTGAGAAGATTCTGGCCACACCATTGACGATGGTATCTCGCTGGTTTCTGTGCGTTTCCACAGTGTCTCTCTCCGACTTCGACGTTCTCGAATTGGCGAGAGATATCAGAAAATAGCAAAAATCCCCTCCCGGGGGAAAAGAACATGGACAAGTACATTGGTGGTCCCTCGTTTCCCTATGATATCACAAAAAATCCAAAACTTCACTTACATTTTTTTTTATGTTTACTAATTTTATTCATATCCCAGAGGGAAACCAACCATATATATCACGAAATATCCGGCCAAAAAACCAAACTTCACAATAAATGTTACTTTGAATTTATTTCCACAGAACAAAACACGAATCAAAACATTAAAAGATCAGCATTATCAAGATGAGAAAAATACCACTTATAATTGGTGTGTAAGAAGCATCAATAGTCTAGAAAAAAAATGAAAAATGCCACCATCTAGGTTACACACAGCAGTAAAATTTATATCAGTGCTAGGACAAGTATTTCTTTGGTGACTGAGAAGATATCAACATGGGCGTACCGGCAACGTAGGGCATGCAGTTGGTGCATTGCTTCTGGAATCTTTTAAGTCGAGTAGCTACTTTTGTTTTGGCTATGGCGAGACCAATGTTGCCAAACAGTATTTACTTATATGACCTAATGAAACAACATTGCCTGCGCCGTGGCTAAAACAACGAAAAACAAGCAGGAACAGGTAGTTTCGCATAAGATGCCGTGCTTTTGTAATGTTAAAAAAAAAACTTTAATTTATGTCCGTACATGATAGCACGGTTTTGTTTGATTGGTAATAATTTGACGAACGTTCACCACCGTACGTTGAGCGTATACACACAGAGTACTTGTCCGGCCTATAACTTTCTATTAAAATTGCTCATTCCAGTAAAAATTAGAGGTCTCTCTCAAAAGTCAAGGGTCATAAATACGCACTTTTTCATTGTTAGTATTGTCTTATATAATTTTTATTTTTTTATGATTAATCCCGCATAACGGTTTAAATTCTCGTTTTCAAAACATAAAGGGCTATTTTGATAGCTGGCGCCCAAGAACGTCAAAATGAAACGAACGGAGGGGGATTATTTTGTGTGAAATTTGCGTGATCTTAAAACTTTGGATACAAATTTGACGGTGCATGCATAGCCTGCATTGATCTTTTGACCATTCGCCAGTGGTTACGTAGATCTTCTACTAAAAAATAGTAGCTTTCCAAAGTATAATAACTTTCATTGCTGGCAATAGTATTTTTCGAAAGTATGATACGCTACATTGTTGACAATGGTTTACTGAGTCGCATCTTCAGAAATTTCATAACTGACTACACCTTACGTTAACGTAATGTTATGATGACTACGAACACCATTTTATTCCGATTGAATCGACGTCGAATGTTGCGTATGAAACAAGGCCATTCTGAAATTCGCAGAAGAATTGATTTTCTTATAATTTTCTGACGACGAAAAGCAAAGCATGCAACGAAAAGCACCTCCAATTTGATTTTTACTTGAATGAGCAATTTTAATAAAAAGTTATGGGCCGGACAAGTACTCTGTGCATATACGCTCAACGTACGGTGGTGAATGTTCATCAAATTATTACTGTTCGGGAATCCGCCTCGCCTTACAAGCGGGGCGAGCTTCTCGAGAGACTCGCGCCGGGGCAGCACCTCCTGGGCGCTCTCACCGCGCCACGAGGCCAACGCCTTCGGCAACGAACGCGAGGGCCTCGTGTCGGCCAACGGTCAGAGCGGCCATCTTTCTATCAGTATAAATCGTTTTGTGCCACGCGCTACGTCGTTCTCAGGCTCTTCTCAGTTTTTACAAACAAGGATCACTCATTTTCTATAGCTTTTACTCATTCTCATTCGATGTAAATAAAACAACTCAATTAAAGTGAACTCATAAGCGATTGCTGCAATTGGGGCGCAATTTGCTCAACAAAAGAGTGCATCATCATTATTCAACTCAGCTCAACACGAGGTGACGCCAAGCCCGTGATTCCATAGACACTCAGTGGCAAACTCATACGACGCTAACACGCGCAGTAATTAATATAATACTGGCGGTTAGCTTCACAGTGCTTTAGTGCGTAAATTAAACATTATTAACTCATCGATCTCATCAAACTCATCGAACTCACTCTGTATTTTATCCACAATTTTTATAAGGAATAAAGACAAACGGCTTTCCGTGCACTCAAGCCACGTCCGCGTGTCAACTATTTTATTTTCTCTCCATCATCGTCACGATCCTCAAACATCCGGCAACAAATCATTCACTCATTCCTGAACATTTTGGTCCTTCGAGCCGGATCGTGACGAATTGTGAACGTGCGCGTGTGTTTGTGGATAAAATACTTGCGTGAAGCATTGTGTGACAGCCGTGCTCGAAGCGCTGTGCGCGCGCGAACACAGCCTCGAAGCGGTCAATAACTGTACTCAGCCACGAGTGGCCAGCAACTGTGACCTTTCGTGCAACAGGTGGTCAATCTCCGTACTCTTCGCCGAGAAAAGGCCAACCACTGTGCTTCGCGTCGGTTTTGTGAATCGTCACTGTGCGTCGTGTTGTTTACGCGAACGTTTATTGCCTCTCATAGCCGTTGCCGTGTAAATTCATCTCGCTACTCGTTCGCTTCGAACTTTTCGCGTGTTTTTCGGCTCTCTCATCGCGGCTTCAGTGACTATCAATTCAGTGACACTCAACCTATCATTTCGCGACTAACTTTTCACAGTGACTTCTCATTATCGGTCTCACTCATCGCGAACGTAAACTCAGTGACAATCATCGCGAATTTTGGTGTCATTTAACTCATTAAAATCCGTCAACTCAGTTCGCGTGAGAATCATTAAAGCGAGGGACATTTTCGACGCGTTCGCATTTCGAGCGTTCGATTCACGCGAGAATCACCTCAATTTGTGTGACAATTAATTCGGTCGTTTCGAAAACTCATTTGAGTGACCTTCGCGATATTTCATCGGTAAAACTCAAAGCGCTCACTCTAGTCAGTTGTTGGTATTCTCAACCCTTTTTTCTCGTGACCTCATTAACACTCGTAACACTCATCATGTCGAGGTCCAATTCTGGTCGAACGACACCCGAGAACATTGATCCCAGTGATTCTCAACTATCACACACTCTACCTCCGGGAATCATCATACAAACTCCCGAAGGTGACGCTATTGAACCCTCAGACCAGGGAAACTCAACCTCTCCCAAAGGTTCTGGCCGAAATACTCGGCAAAACTCACCCTCTCGACTCCCGATTGAACTCACACTCAAATATCGGAGTCAAGCCAACCGCGTCGCCTGTATTCAGACGATCGCTGCGGAGCTTGACAGCGAGTTGAATACACTCACACTCAGCGATGTTGACTCCGAATTGGAGCAACTGCAGGCCTTGCACGCTGAGTTCTCCGCAACTCACACTCATTTTGAACTCAATTGGCCGGCGAAATTTCTCGATCACGAGTATTTCTCAACAAATTTGCATGAGACCGAGGCAAATTTGTATCGCCAGGTCAAACGAGCACTCAATCGCGCTAGAAATGCCTTGCTAGCACACCATCTCCCCACTCATCAGCCGTTCTCTGACACTCGGTGTGATCCGAAATTGCCGGACATCCAACTGAAGAGTTTCAGCGGCGAGTATGCCGATTGGCCCAGCTTCAAAGAAATGTTCGAGGAACTCATCCTCAAAAATCCTCGCATCTCGGACATTGAGCGACTTCATTATCTCCGCAGCTGCATGGCTGCGGGACCATCCGAACTCATCGCCAACTTTCCCTTGATTGGAAGCTCATTGAAGCCCTCATGGGAATTGTTGAACTCAAGGTATGACAACAAGCGGTTACTCATTCAAGCTCAGCTTGACAAGTTGTGTCGCCTCACCCCTCTCACCAAGAAGTCGGCCAAAGAACTCAACAAACTCATTTCAACGGTGTCAGAGGCGCGCAAGGCGCTCGAATCATTGGGAGTGGCCGAGAATCTGGGAGAACTCATCTTGGTCCATCATGTCTCACGACAATTGGACACCTCAACGCGGGAGGCTTGGGAAACCTCCCTCGGCTCATCCCTCGAGTACCCTCCATTCGTGAAACTCGAGGAATTCATAACCTCACGCGCTCGCGCCCTCGAAAGAATTGAGGCGAGCGCAACTCAGCCGTCGACCTCACAGCCTCAACCGATCAAGAGACCGGTTACAGCTCATCAGGCGTCGGCTCACTCGAGTGGAACTCAGCGAGAAAAGGGCTCAAACTCATTCGAATGCGACTGCTGCGAGGGAAATCACTTTATTGTGATGTGTCCCAAATTCAGGACTCTCGATGTCGTTGCACGGCGCAGAATCGCAGCCAACTACAGGTTGTGTTTCAATTGCCTAGGGCGACATAGCGCGAACTCATGCAAGTCATCGAAAGGCTGCAAACAGTGTGGAGCCAAACACCACACTATGCTTCATGAGCCACGACCAAAGCAGCCTGCGCACTCATCGGCGAAAGGACCGACTCCATCGACCTCACCAGCACCACAATAGAGGTCTGGTGCAATCGTCAACTCATGTTCAACTCATCACAGTCATCGCTCAACGCTGCTAGCTACAGCAATTGCCAAAGTTCACGCATCCATAATTACTCATCAGGTTCGTCTCCTCATCGATACTGGGTCTGAACTCACCTTCATCTCAGAAAAACTCACCCGCCAACTCAACCTTGTTCGCCAGCACTCATCCACACCAATCGTCGGTATTGGAGGAAAAATAACAACTCAAACACGAGGTATGGTGTCTCTTACGTTATACTCACTGCACCGGAGTGCAGCAGCCACCATACAAGCTCATATCCTCCAGACGGTTTCTTCAACGTTACCGTCATTTCAATCACAAGAAAAAACATGGCCTCATCTCACAAGACTCAAGCTAGCCGACCCTGATTTTCAAAAGCCGCGCTCCATTGACATTGTCATTGGCGCTGACTCATACGGACAAGTCATCAAGCCCAACATCATCTACGGCTCGCCAACAATGCCGTTGGCTCAACTCTCAATCTTCGGCTGGCTGGTCTTCGGTCCGGTTTGCTCATCACACTCATCGCCATGCACATCTTATCATGCTCGAACTCAAGTCGACAACTCAGAGCTGCAGAATCTCCTCACCAAATTTTGGGTCCAGGAGGAGATACCATCGGATGCTGTAAGTAACATTACTCCTGAGGAGCAGGAGTGTGAAGATCACTTTCGATCTACTCACTCAAGGGACTCTACAGGTCGATACACAGCACGTATCCCACTCATGTCATCACCCAACTCGTTGGGCAACTCATACGCTGCAGCTCATCACTGTCTCAAGAGAACACTTAAAAGGCTTCAACGAGATGAGGCTTATACTCAACTCTACACGGCCTTTATGCGAGAATACGAAGAGCTTGGTCACATGATTCGCATCTCAGACCACTCAACCAGAGCCACTCAAGGAGGCAAGTTCAACGTCTGCGGGTCTAGTGGTGGGATGACCTTGGCACCAGATGCCTCAAAAACATCTGGAGGGTTGAGGGTCTCATCCAACGACTCACAGGCACGGACGAAGCCCCATCCCGTTTACTATCTGCCGAATCATGGTGTGCTCAGACCCGACAGCAAAACAACCAAGTTGCGCGTGGTCTTCAATGGCTCTTGCCCAACTACAACCGGAGTCTCACTCAACGATCTCATGTATACTGGTCAAAATCTCTTGTTAGACATCACGGACGTTCTCATATGGATTCGACATCATCGCCACATCTTCGCTACGGATATAACGAAGATGTACCGACAAATCAACGTACACAAGGACGATTGGGACCTACAGAGAATTCTGTGGGTCGATGAGAAACTGAACGAGATACATTTCCAACTGACCACCGTGACTTATGGAACGAAATCAGCTCCTTTCCTCGCTGTACGAGTTCTATTACAATTGGTGGAGGACGAAGGTCATCGCTTTCCGCTAGCGGTGCCCTCACTGCTCAAGGGCCGATATGTCGACGACATATTCGGCGGCGCAGATTCAGTTGACCAACTCATAGAAATTGCTCATCAACTCAAGAACCTGTGCAATGCGGGAGGGTTTCCGCTTGCGAAATGGCAATCAACTCATCAAGATTTACTCAAGGCTGTTTCATCAACTCAAGAGACTTCCTCAACCATCTCATTTGACGATTGCTCAACCAAAATCCTCGGATTAAAATGGCTTCCACAAGCCGACACTTTCTCATTCTCATCGAAATTCACCGAGAACTCAGGAACACTCACGAAGCGTCTCATCTTATCTGAGGTAGCGCAGATATTCGATCCACTCGGTTTCATCTCTCCAGTAACCATCAGAGCAAAAATACTTTTGCAAGAGCTCTGGTTGCATAAGATCAACTGGGATGACCCATTGCCCACTCACATCAGCTCACGCTGGTTACTCATCAGAGAAGATCTAAAAGGCTTGGCCAAGCTCTCGATACCCAGGTGGTTTAACACCTGGAGTTACTCAACCATCGAAATACATGGCTTCTCTGACGCATCTCAACTCGCGATGTCAGCCGTAGTCTACATCGTCGTACACTCGCCGTCCACGGGCGCCAAATCATCACTCGTTCTTGCAAAAACGAAGGTGGCCCCACTCAAACAGCTAACCATCCCGAGGTTAGAACTCATAGCAGCGCTGCTACTCGCAAAACTCATACAGCACACTCAAGCGACACTCAAGCTACCAATAACATCAACTCATTTGTGGACGGACTCTCAAATCACTCTCACGTGGATCAAAACGCCCGCTTCACGGTGGAAAGATTTCATCAGGAACAGAGTCATTCAGATACAAGAACTCACGCCTCATGCTCAATGGAGGCATGTTCCTGGCACATCTAATCCAGCCGATGGCCCTTCCAGAGGCCTAACTACTCAACAGCTCAAGGATCATCCTTTATGGTGGACGGGACCACCTTGGATGACCAAATCACTCAGCTCATGGCCGCGGCAGCAGCCGATATCAGACGACTTCAGTGTGCCTGAAGCTCGTCCGGGAGTTGCGCTCTTCGGTGCCACCCCCAAGGTCAATCATCATTGGGATTTGATTCATCAATATTCCTCACTCCGAAAACTCATCAGAATCACCGCAATCTGCTTCAAGGTTATTGCGAGACTGAAGAAGCAACCACTCACCTCTCCTGTAGCAATCATATCATCAGAGGAGATGGACGCAGCCAAGATCTTCTGGATCAAGGCTACTCAAGAAGCCTTTTTTGCTCAGGAACTCAAGGTGTTGAGAAAAAACTCAACATTTCACACAACTCACGCCTTCTCTCGTTTAACTGCCTTTCTTGATCACAAAGGAGTTATTCGGGTTGGAGGTCGACTCGACTCATCATCGCTCTCACCAGAGAGCAAACATCAAGCCATACTGCCGCGGCACTCACGATTGTCTTCACTCATCATTGAGCATTCTCATCTTCGAACTCTCCATGGAGGCACCCAGCTCACCCTTGCAGACGCAAGACACTCATATTGGATTCTGGGAGGTCGGTCTCCAGTGAAAACTCACATTCTCCGCTGTGTCACCTGTGCTCGACAGCGGGGAATAAGGGCCCAGCAGCTGATGGGACAATTGCCCACAGCTCGAGTCACACCTTCACGACCGTTCACTCATACCGGCATTGATTATGCCGGACCACTTACGCTCAAAACGTGGAAAGGTCGTGGAGCAAAATCATCAAAAGGATGGATCTGCGTTTTCGTGTGTTTCACCACCTCAGCCGTTCACCTTGAGGTTGTCAGCGACTACTCAACCAGTGGGTTCATCTCATCTTACCGGCGCTTTGTGTCACGCCGGGGCATTCCTCACTCAATTTACTCAGACTGCGGCACTAATCTCATCGGGGCGGACTCAACACTGAGAAGGATGTTCACTCAAAGCTCTCATGAACACCATGTTATTGCATCCATGTTGTCAAATGACAACACTCAGTGGCAATTTAACCCACCTGCGGCGCCACACATGGGTGGCAAATGGGAAGCTGTGGTGAAGTCACTCAAATTTCACCTCAGACGCACCGTAGGTGACACCTTGCTGACGTTCGAGGAACTTACAACACTGCTCACTCAAGTGGAGGCAACTCTGAACTCACGACCCCTCGAACCTCTCAGCGATGATCCTGACGACGTGTCAGCACTCACACCAGGTCACTTCTTGACCGGAAGTGCCCTCTCATCCCTGCCGGAAGCATCAGTGAATGACCTCAACATCGGTCATCTGGATAGATGGAAGTTTATCCAACAGAAATACCAATCATTCTGGAAACAATGGAGCACTCACTACCTGCAGAGATTGCAATCGATCTCAAAGTGGCATCATCCGGCAAATGACATCAAAGTGGGCACACTTGTGCTCATCACTGATGAACGGTTCCCGCCAAGCAAGTGGCCCCTGGCCAGGGTCCTTACTCTCCATCCTGGGAAGGACGGCCTCACCCGAGTGGTGACGCTGAAGACAGCCATCACCACACTCACCAGACCGATTGCTAAGCTCGCACCGCTTCCAACTCACCTCGGGGATCACCTCAGCTAGGACATCAGCAACTCTGCGCTGATGGCGGGAGAATGTTCGGGAATCCGCCTCGCCTTACAAGCGGGGCGAGCTTCTCGAGAGACTCGCGCCGGGGCAGCACCTCCTGGGCGCTCTCACCGCGCCACGAGGCCAACGCCTTCGGCAACGAACGCGAGGGCCTCGTGTCGGCCAACGGTCAGAGCGGCCATCTTTCTATCAGTATAAATCGTTTTGTGCCACGCGCTACGTCGTTCTCAGGCTCTTCTCAGTTTTTACAAACAAGGATCACTCATTTTCTATAGCTTTTACTCATTCTCATTCGATGTAAATAAAACAACTCAATTAAAGTGAACTCATAAGCGATTGCTGCAATTGGGGCGCAATTTGCTCAACAAAAGAGTGCATCATCATTATTCAACTCAGCTCAACACGAGGTGACGCCAAGCCCGTGATTCCATAGACACTCAGTGGCAAACTCATACGACGCTAACACGCGCAGTAATTAATATAATACTGGCGGTTAGCTTCACAGTGCTTTAGTGCGTAAATTAAACATTATTAACTCATCGATCTCATCAAACTCATCGAACTCACTCTGTATTTTATCCACAATTTTTATAAGGAATAAAGACAAACGGCTTTCCGTGCACTCAAGCCACGTCCGCGTGTCAACTATTTTATTTTCTCTCCATCATCGTCACGATCCTCAAACATCCGGCAACAAATCATTCACTCATTCCTGAACAATTACCAATCAAACAAAACTGTGCTATCATGTACGGACATAAATTAAAGTTCTTTTTTTAACATTACAAAAGCACGGGATCTTATGCGAAACTTCCTGTTCCTGCTTGTTTTTTCGTTATTTTAGTCACGGCGCAGGCAATGTTGTAATTTTTTGTAATTTTCCAGCAACTCTTCATTCATTCAGCATCAGTAAGGCAATGTTGCAAATTTTTGTAATTTTCCAGCAACTCTTCATTCATTCGTCAAACACAAAATCTCAAAGCTGTTTTGCTTCATAACAAAAACACGTATGCATTTATTTCAATAGCTCATATAACTAAAAGAGACTTATGGAAATTTACAAATAGTATTGAATAAAATGAAGTATTCGGATCAGACAAGAACTGGTAGTCACAATGTTATACGAACACTATTGATTGATCTTCCTAAATATTTGCTAAAGAGGGAAGTTTCGATGGACCCGAGTCCATCGAAAGTCCGAATTTGGGGTGGGGTGGGGTGGGATAGGAATTCGGACTAAAGTCCGAATTTGAGGACGCAAATTTACAAAAATTTGAGTTGCTTGATGAATCTTAAATTGCGCTTTCTACATTCTCACCTCGACTATTTTCCTGAAAATCTTGGAGACTGCAGTGAAGAGCAAGGAGAACGATTTCATCAAGACGAACGTGAAATGGAGAGTAGGTATGAAGGAAATTGGAATATCAACATGATGGCAGATTTTTGCTGGACGCTAAAAAGAGAAATACCGAGAGAAAATAGGAAACTAAAAAGGAACCCGCTGCGTGAGTCATTTGAAGACAAAAGAGTTCGATACAAACGAAGAACAGTTTGAAATCCATGAAGATCGTTTCCTACCTTCTCTTCATTTGCTATTTTTCACGATTTTTTATAGATTTATGGATGTTTGAAATTATCAGATTCTAAACTTGTATTCCATGCATCAAAATATACAAGAAACATATATAATCGTGTTTAATAAATTTTTTTTATTTTTATAACTGCAATTTTCTGCAATTTTTTTCGGTTCTTCGCAATTTACTCAAATTTTGGAGGGTTAGCGGGCCAAATGAACTTCAGATTCAGATTCAGCGGATCGAACTACATGAAAATCATAATCGATCCAGGTCCACAAAATTTTTTTCATCCCCATAACTGCAGTTTTTCGCGATTTTTTGCAATTTTTTTCGGTTTTTCGCAATTTGCTCCAATTTTGGAAGGTTAATGGGCCAAATAAACTTCAGATTCAGATTTAGCGGATCAACTATATAAAAATCATACTAAATCCAGTTCCATAAAATTTTTTTCATCTTTATAACTGCAATTTTTCGCAATTTTTAGCCATTTTTAGCGATTTTTTGCAATTTACTCAAAATTTTGAGGGTGTACGAATGAAACGGACCTCAGATTCGGATTCAGCGCGTCGAAATACATATAGGTAGGTGGGTCTGGTCAAATGTACAGACCACTTTTTTTTTGTGTGCCGGTGTAATAAAATAAAAAAACCAGTTGGCGTATGTTTAGAGAAAACATATCGAATCTATTGTGAAAAAAATTCACGCATTTTTTCATTCTTATTTTTATTAATAAGGTGGAATCATAATTATTTTTCAGTACCATTGAAGAAGTTACTACCATGAAAATAAAAAGTTACAACTATTTCAACATTCTCATTGAATAAAGAAAAGTTCAAATAGTATATTATGGGAACTCCAAAACAATATATTGAACAAAGCGGACAAACTCAGACCAGGATCGTACCCAAGAGAATGAAATGAATTTAGTTGTATTAGTTACATTAGCTTTGAGCAAATTTTGATACCATCGAAATCAGAGCGACTGTAGAGGAAAACCTTTGGAATAAAACTTTTTCAATTCATTATACCATAATCAGAGCTAAAAAGTGGAAATACTTAGCACACATGTCTCCTCTTCACAAAATGTTCAAAGTTTGTAGATATCGGCTACATCCCAATGATACAAATTTTAATACTGTCAAAAGAAGAGCACCCGAAGACTTTCTGAAACAACTTTTTAAATTTATTATGCCACAACTAAAGTGGAAAAGTGAAAAAACATAGTGTACTTTAAACCCAACAAAGTTCAGAAAATTTGGGTGTATCTATTGCGTTCCGAGGACAGACATTTTAATCCCATCTAAAAATGAGTAGCCGAAGACTTTTTGTAATAAATTTTTCAATTCATAATGCCACAATCAGAGACAGGAAGTGGAAATTCTTGGCGCACATGTCGCTTCACAAAATGTTAAAACTTTGTAGGTATCGTCTAAATTCCCATGATACAAATTTTGATACTAATAGAAAAAGAGGACCCGAAGACTTTTTGAAACCACTTTTTGAATTCATTATGCCACAACCAATATAATGTATTAACATGATATGTGGCAATACCATTGAAAAAGACAATATCATGAGAAACAGAGGTGACAGTTATTCTCACATTTTAATTGAATTTCAAAAAGATCAAATAGTATGTTATGGGTACTTCGAAACAATATATTGAACGAAGTAGACAAATTCAAACCGGGATCCTGCCCAAGAAAATGGAGTGAGTTATTCGGAGAATGGAATGAGGATAGTTGTATCAGTTGCATTATTTGCGAGCAAATTTCGATGCCATCAGAACCAGAGCGACCATAGAAGGAAATTTTTTAAATAAAAATGTTTCAGTTTGATGCCAAATCGGAGCCCAGCATGGAAAATACTTAGCGCACATGTCGCTTCGCGAAATTTTCAAAGTTTGTAGGCATCCGCTACATGCCAATGATACATATTTTGATATTATCAGAAAAAGAGCACCCAAAGACTTTCTGGAATAAATTTTTTTGATTTTTATTTTGCCAAAATTAATGCGGGAGAGCGAAAAAACATGACGCCCGTTTAGTCCAACAAAATTGAAAAATTTTGGATATATTCGTTGCGTTCTGAAGCCAGAAATTTTTATCCCATCCAAAAATATGCATCCAATGACTTTTTGTAACAATTTTTTAAATTCATAATACCACAATCAAAGATGAGAAATGGAAATACTTAGCGCACATGTCGCTTCACAAGATTTTCAAAGATTGCAGGTATCCGCTGCAGTCCAATTACCTACATTTTGATACTATCAGGAAAAGATCACCATAAGACTTTTTGATTTTTTAAATTTATTATACCAGAACTAAAGAGGGGAAGCAAAAAAACAGAGCGCTCTACAAGCCCAATAGAATTCAAAAATTTTCGATGTATCCAATGGGTTTCGAAGACAGCAATTTCGATCCTATTCAGAAATGAGCAGCTAAAGACTTTTGTAACAAATTTTACAATCTATATGCCACGGTCGGAGCCGAAAAGTGGAAATACTTGGCACACATGCCGTTTCACAGAAATTTCAGAATTTGCAGGTATCCGTTGCATTCCAATGATACAAATTTTGATACTATCAGAAAAAGAAGACCTGAAGACTTCCTGAAACAACTTTTTGGAATTTGGAATTGAACACACCTAAAGAAGAAAAGTGAAAGAACATAGTGCACATTGGGTCTAACAAAATTCAGAAATTTTGGATGTCTCCATAGCGATATGCAAACAAAAATTTTGATCGCAACAGTAAATGAGCAGCCGAACACTTTTTGTAATGAATTTTTCAATTAATAATGCCACGATCATAGATATAAAGTGGAAATACTGAGCATACATGTCACTTCATAAAGTTGTGAAACTTTTTAGGTTCCCGCTGCATCTCAATGATACAAATTTTAATACCATCAGAAAAAGATCACCCGAAGACTTTTTGAAACAACTTTTTGAATTTATTATGCCACAACCGAAGCGGAAAAGAACTTAGCATACACTACGCCATAAACTGTCTTAATATAAAGTTCGGATGTACCCATTGCGTTCCAATGACAGACATTTTATCCCATTCATATAATAAATGGGCAAGAAATTACTTTTTGTAACAAATTTTTCAATTCATGTTACCGCAGTCAAAGCGAAGAAGTAGAAATACACAGCACACATATTGTCCAATAAAGTGATGAAACTTGGAATGGATCCTTGACTTTGACATGCATACCAATGAGATAAAAAAAGGGGCCGAAAGACACAACCAAACTGAATAAAGAAAAATATGACAACTTATTAAAATAATGATGACACAATAAATCTGATTAGCACACAATCATTTGATTAAAGTTTTCGGTTGTTTATTTGAATTCATCAACATATATACAATATTTGCGTGTTCTTGCCTTATTTAAGAAATAAAATTTCTGATAAAAAAGAAAATTCAAAGTTATAGGTTAACGAACTTATTTTTCTCGCAGCTGTGTAATCAAAACATTTATAAATATTTTTGACACACGTATAATTTTATCGTATAAATTCAATGCGTAATGCTTATATAAAATAACTTTAATATACACAAGTTTGCATATGCCGTTTATCAACACTCCGACATTTTAAGTTTTTGACTCTTATATGTATATCACTGAACCTCAAAAAATTGTTTTTCCGAAATGTACACTTATGGTCCACACGTCCTGCACTCAACACTTCCGAAATTGATAGGTTAAAACGTTACCGATATTTCGAATGAACTTCGAAATAACTTCAAACTCGCACTTCCCGCACTTTATATGAAACTCCGATCAAACTTTCAAAAATATCATACACTGCTTGAAAAATACATCCGTAAACTGGAGCCCACTGCACACGATGCTATTTTCGTAGTAGAAAGCATGCGTGTTGTATTTTCGGAAAGCGCAGCCATAATTTCTTCCACGAAAAGTAGCGTTGTGTGCAGCGGGCTTTACTTACGTCTGAAATTCACTGGTTATGGGTGTCGTCAGAACCAACCAATCAGAAACTCGAGAGAGATCAAAAGGCCTTTGATGGTGTTATATACAGACAGGTCAAATTATTGAATGTGTTAGTAACTTTTGCGTAATTTTCAGCCCGTGCAAATTTTTTTCCCAGTAATTACGCCACCGATCATGTTGATTTTGGGCTCAATCGAATGAAAATTTCTTAACGAGTTTCCAGTTCAATTTTCAAGGCATCCCATGGCTCCTGAGCTTCGTAATTAAACGAAATGACGTGCCAATTTTACCCCCACCACAGCGAATCGTTTTATTCAGAGATATAGTCTCGGCGAGCCTCGGGCCAGCAGACGACAGAGCTGTCAATATACTTGTCCCGAGGCTCTACCGAGTCTCTTGATAATATTGTGCGATGCCTATTCATCCTCATCAGCAAGCAGAAGATTTGTTATATGGGGCATTTCACGCTAAATCGACCTACGTCAGACCCTTCCATTCTTTGATTTGGCTGAAAATTGTATATGTTGTATGACCTATTGAAAGAAGCACTCTTGATTTTTTTCAGATTTTTTGTCCATACACCATACATATATGAGATATGATTTTTTTTTTTCAAAATTCGATGTTTTTTGTTCAAATAACTGTAACTCTCTCAAAAATGAACCAAATCGAACTTTTTTTTTAGAAAGATTGGTTTTTCACCGAATTATTAGAAAAAAAAATACGAAAGAATGAATAATATTTGTATTCCGTATTTTTTCTCAATTTGAAGTAATTTAAAGCAAAAAAACATTGGTTTTAAGATGTTTGCCCTTTTAAATTTTTTTTTTAATTCACAAAAAACTTTGACCATTTAAATGATTTTTTATACTAGTTTCATCGTGGGCAGATTTTTCATTATACTTTTTTTCTCATTTTGAAAAAAGAATCTTTTTTCTCCAGTTAATTTGGATCAAAATGAACTTTTTCTTAATGTAGGTTTTTACCAGACTCTTGGAAAAAATTACGAAATAATGATTGAAAATCGTCCCCTATATTTTTTTCGATGTTTAAGCAAAAAGTCATTTAATGTAATATATTCGACACTTTTGATTTATTTGAACAAATTCACAAAAATAATCTTGACCAATTAAATGACTTTTGAGGTCAATCCTATCATGGAGATATATTTTTTCATATTTCTTATATTAGTTTCAAAAAAATCATTTTTTTAAGTCAATTCGTACCAAATATTAGAATAATATTATATTAGCAATGTTGATGTGAAACAAAATATCAAAAAATAGTTCGATTTGATCCAAATTGACTGGAAAAAAGTGAAATGTTTTTTTCAAAATAAAAAAGATATAAGGAAAAATCGGCCCACGATGAGATTGGTCTCAAAAATCATATAATTAGTCGAAGTTTCTTTGTAAATTTCTTGAAAGAAATTGAAAGGGCAAACATCTTAAAACGAATGTTTTTTTTGCTTTAAATTCCTTTAAATTGAGATAAAATATGGAATACAAATATTAATCATTCTTTCGTTTTTTTTTCTAACAGTGCGGTGAAAAACCAATCTTTCTAAAAAAAAAAGTTTGATTTGTGCGATTTTTCACAGAGTCACAGTCATTTGAAGAAAAAAACATCGAATTTTGACGAAAAATCATAAAATAGCAAAAATCCCCTCCCGGGGGAAAAAACCCGGACAAGTACATTGGAGGTCCCTCATTTTCCTATGATATCACGAAAAATCGTACAAAAGCTCCTAAACTCCACTGAAAGCAATTTTAAAAAGTGTTTACCTATTTTTTCATTCCGAAATCACAATAAATTTTACCTTCAATTTGTTTCCACAGAAAAGAACAGTAGTTGAATTATTAAAAAAATTGCGTAATGAAGATGAGAAAAATACTACTTATAATTGGTATGTAAGAAGTATTAATAGTCTAGAAAAAAAGGTTACTGTCTAAGTTACGTGCAGCAGTAAAATTTATGATATAAATACTTGGACAAGTATTCCTTTGGTGATACAGAAGATATCAACATCGACGTACTAAGAATACTTAACAAAATTGTTGAATTATAAATATTGTAAATTGTAAATGTTTTAAAATGATGTTTAAATATATGTTAAGAGTACTTGTCTGGCCCATAACTTTTTATTAAAATTGCTAATTCAAGTAAAAATCAAATTAGAGGTGGAGTCATGTGTTGTATTTCAGCGGCAGCAACTTACAAGAAAATCCATTCTTCTCCAAATTTCAGGATACCCTTATATCGTGCATAACATTTAACGTCGATTCATTCAGAAGGAAATCCTGTTCGTAGTCGTCATAAAATTACACTAACATAAGACTCAGGCAGTTATGAAATTTCTCAAGATGCGATACAGTATAACATTGCCAGCAATGAAGCGTGCCATATTATTGAAAACTTACATTGCCAGCAATGAAAGTGATCATACTTCGAAAATCTACTATTTATTGGTAGAAGAATTAACTAATCACTGGTAAATGGTCAAACGGTCGATACAGGCTATGATTGCACCGTCATATTTGAATCCAAGGTTTTAACATCACGCAAATTCCATACAAAATAATCTAGATTCGTTCTTTTCATTTTAACGTTCTTGGCCTCTAACCATCAAGATAGCCCTTTGTGTTTTGAAATGGAGAATTAAAAACGTTATGCGGGAATTAATCATGAGAAAATTAAAATTGAACAAGAGGAAACCGACAATGAAACAGTGCGTAATTATGACCCATCAAAGACCCATGATTTTTACTTGAATTAGCAATTTTAATAAAAAGTTATGGGCCGGACAAGTGCTCTTAACATGTATTTAAACATAATTTTATAACATTTACAATTTACAATATTTATAATTTAACAATTTTGTTAAGTATTCTTAGTACGTCGATGTTGATATCTTCTGTATCACCAAAGGAATACTTGTCCGAGTATTTATATCATAAATTTTATTGCTGCACGGAACTTAGATAGTAACCTTTTTTTCTAGACTATTAATACTTCTTACATACCCATTATAAGTAGTATTTTTCTCATCTTAATTACGCTAATTTTTTAGTGATTTAACTACTGTTTTTTTCTGTGGAAACAAATGCAAGGTAAAATTTATTGTGATTTCGGAATGAAAACATAGGTAAACACTTTTTAAAATTGCTTTCAGTGGAGTTTTGGATCTTTTGTACGTTTTTTCGTGATATCATAGGAAAACGAGGGACCACCAATGTACTTGTCCGGGTTTTTTTCCCCCGGGAGGGGATTTTTGCTATTTGATATCACTTCTCTTTTCTATGGTATTTTCAAATATTCCACTTCATATAGACTCCAATAGAGTCTGTACGTAACAAATAATATTACGACGTGTTCGTACCATTACATCATCGATTTATATCAGTGATAGGAATCAGTACTATTCACTCTTCTAATTGGACATAAGGGAATGTGACAGTTTTCCCGCTATAAATGTATTGTTGTTGGGATTATTTGAATATAGAAACATTTCGTTCCTGTGATAACGAACAAAGCTATAATGTTTTCGAAAGAGTTAACTACCGGCTTAAGGTATTGTCGAGATGTTAATTATTCGTTGGGGGGGAAATTCCCAATCTGGAAATTTTTTCTCTATTAGCAAGCCAATCAAATTTTGTTGGCATATAGCTTCGCCCTCCTGCATTCAGACTCAAATACGTCAGAACCTGGGCGCTTGAGAAAGGAATCATTGAAAACAAATTAATTTTCCAAAAACTAATTGAATTCATAAACTTTTTGAGCGCGATTTCAAGGCAGACATAATTTTTCTGTAGATTTTATAGCTATAAATTCGTTTTCATCGAATAAACATATTTGAATAGCAGTAACTTCTGTACATTATGTTGTATTTTTTTATTGTTTATTATGTTGTACTTTTAATAAATGAAACATCAAAAATACAATTTTAAGTAATTGTATAGAAATAGAAAACATATCGAATCCACTGTGAAAAAAGTTTATGCGTTCCTGTAGTCTTATTTTTATTGACAACGAGGTGAAAACATGATATTTGTAAATACCATGTATAAAGAAAACTTACAGCTATTTTAGTATTCTCATTGAATATAGTGACAGGTTCAGATAGTATGTTATGGTCATTTTAAAACAAATTATTCAACAAAGCAAACAAACTTAGATCAGAATCATGCCAATGAGTTTGCTTGCATCAGTTGCATTATCTTCGTGTCAATTTTGATAAGATCAAAGTCAGAGTGACTGTAGAGAAAATCTTTCTGAATCATGATTTTTCACTTTATAATGCCACAATCGTAGCCAAACTTGGAAATACACAACACATCTGTTGCTTCTCAAAGCTTCTAAAGTTTTTTAGTATCCGATGCATTCCAAATGATAACAATTTTGATACTTCAGGAAAAAGAGCCCCGAAGACTTAATGAAACACCTTTTCAAATTTATTGTGCCACAACTCAAGCAGAAAAATAAAAGAACATACCGCACATTGCGCCCAACAAAATTCAAAATTTTTGGATGTATCCATTGCGTTTTGAATTTTCATTTCATCCAGAAATGAGCAACCAAAGACTTTTGTAACAAATTTTTCAATTCATAATGCCACATTCAGAGCCAGGGTGTTCTTCACGCATATCGCTTCACAGAATTTTCAAAGCTTGTAGGTATCCATTGCAATCTGATGATACCAATTTTGATAACATCAGAAACAGAAGATCGGAAGATTTTCCGAGACCGGTTTTCAAAATTTATTGTGCCATAATCAAAGTGACAAAGTGAAACAATCTAGCGGACCGCTTGCTCAACAAAATTTTGGATATATCCATAGTGTTTCGAAGACAGCAGTTTTGATCCCATCCAGGAATAAACGAATAAAGATTTTTTATAACGAATTCTTCAATTCATAATGGCACATTCGAAGCAAAAAGTGAGGATGCTTGCCACACGCATCGCTTCACAGAATTTTCAAAGCTTGTAGGTATCTGTTGCAATCAAATGATACAAATTTTAATAAAATCAGAAAAAGAACATCGGCAGACTTTCTGAAACCACTTTTCAAAATTTATTATGCCACAACTAAAGTGACAAAGTGAAAGAATCTAGCGGACAAAATTTATCAATCCATCAAAATTTAGAAATTCTGGATGTATCCATAGTTTTCCGAAAACGACAATTTTGATCCCATCCAGCAGCAAGCGAATGGAGACTTTTTATCACAAATTTTTCAATTCATATTACCACAGTCAGAGACAAAAGTGGGAATACTTACAAGGAAACCTTCCCAGGTGTACCCCGCCGATTTTGTTCCGCTTGGAGTATGTTATTCTACATTGAAATCTAAGAGGTACGTATATTTTTTTTTTTTTGCGGAAACTCATATTTAAGGGGTGAAACACACCTCTAAAAGTTATGACTACTCGATTTTTTTCAGCCCTGAGGGGGTGAATAAGCCGAAGTTATAGGGGTTTAAAATTAAAAAAAAACGTTATAACAAAGAGAATATGCTCGATATGGAAGTGAAAAAAATTTCGTAATTAACAGTTTCAAAAGTTAAGAGATACATGTTTTTGCATTGTTCGAAAAAATGCATCCTTATGGGTGGTTCTTAAGGCCAGCATCAACGGCAACTTTAAATTAGGGATAAAAGACTTTTTGTAATAAACTTTTCAATCCATAATACCACAATCAGAGACAAAAAGTTGAAATACTTGGCACACATTTAACTTTATTAAACTTTCCAAAGTTTATAGGTATTCGTTGCATTTAAGTGATACAAATTTTGATGCCATCAGAAAAAGTATACCCAAAGTCTTCTTGAAACAACTTTTCACATTCATAACGCTACAACCAAAGCAGAAAATTGATGAAAAACTTAGTATTCATTGGGCCCAACAAAATTTTTCAATGTTTGAATGTATCCATTGCGTCACGGAGACAGAAATTTTGATCCCATGCAGATATGAGCAGCCAGACTGTAACAAATTTGTTAATTCATGTTGCCACAGTCAAAGTGAAGAACTAGAAATACACATATTTGGTATGGAACCATTGCATACCAATAAGCTAAAAAAAGTGACCGTAGGGCAAACCTGAAATAAATGTCAAAAAATAGGACAATTTTTTTAAATAACCATTCCACAACAAATTTAGTTTGTATACATTTTATTTAATGTAAAATTTCAATGGTTTATTTGAATTCATCAACATAATATTTGCGTGCTATTTCCTCATAGAGGAATAAAATTGAAGATTGAAAAAAAAAATTCGGAGATATAGGTTATCGGACCTATTTTTGTCGCTGGGTATCAAAATACTTATAAATGTTATTGGCAGACGTATAACTTTATCGTATAAATTCAATACTCGACCCTTTTTTCTGCTGAATTCCGACATAACTTTTTTTCTTAATTTATCAATGTCATTACGCATTTCGTTATTTATTAATACTCAGACTAGCGGTTCAGGTTATGTTTTTTATCGCAAATCCTATAAAAGCATGCGTTATTAAAGTAAAAATTATTTTTATCGAACAAAAATACTTTCACCGGTATTATCGGATGGTATATTTACTGAACTATAAAATTTAACATTTTACAACTTTATCTAAATGGCTCGTAAGTCCGACACATCGAGTTTCAAAACTTCGCTCGCACGTTCCGATGTACAGAATGGATAAATCAAATCAGAGATTTGATCACACAACCACTTTTAATAAACTAAAGTATATTATTTTATACTGAACTATGCGATGAACGTTTTTACTTATTGTCTTTGCCCCGCACTTCATAAAGTCAAAACTCCGTTTTTCCATGACCATCACAACTGACAGACTCACGCTACAGATATATAAAATAACGTGGATTCGGTAGCAACCAATCATAGAGCTGGAAGGCAACAAATCGTCCTTGCTTGTGTTGGTACACGCGCATCAGACACGACGAATCCATCGATCTTTTAGAGATTTTAGCATAATCTTGAGCCTGCGCAGGTTTATCTCAGCAATTATGCCACCAATCATGCTGATTTTAGGCTCAATCGAAGGAGAATGTCTCTATAAATCTCTAGTTCAATTTTGAAAATACCTAAACGCTCCTGAGCTCCATAATTCGATAAAATTACATGCCAATTTTACCCCCACCACCGCGAATCGCTTTATGCAGAGAAAGTATAGACTCGGGGAGCCTCGAACCAGCAGACGACAAAGCTGCCAATGTACTTGTCCCGAGACTCTACCGAGTCTCTTGATCTCACAAGTGTATGGACAAAAAAATCTGAAAAAAATCAAGACAGCTTCTTTCAATGGGTCATACAACATGTAAAATTTTCAACCAAATCAAAGTTTTGATTTGGTTGAAATTGAATTGAAGGGTCTGACGCAGGTCGATTTGGTGTGGAATGCCTTATATGTGAGCACGCATAGGACGTTGCATATAAAATCGCATCGCTATATAATTCGCAATTTATTTCTAGCTTCTGTTATTTTAATTCATGGAATAGTACACCATATATTATTTTCATCAATTTTTTAATTTCACAATAGTTACATGCAATTTTAGGTTATATCATTACTACCAGTTGAATATTTAAGTCGTCTTTTTATGTAGGAATAAAACAGTTTGCTTGTAATAGAAAGTATATTCCAAATTTGGTCGAGTAACTTTTGCCGTTTCCACGAACTTTCTCCATGAAAATTTCGTGGAAATCAGGTAATTGAAGTGCAATACACAACTGCCTTCTTCTACCCGCGCATGCAATCAAAAGCCCAGAAAAAAATGTTTCCCGCCGAGGTTCGTATACACTTCTCATAAAATTATCAAATTTTCGGCAGTGTTATCTGTTTTTGCTTGCACGCTTCATGAGCCATGCAAGAAGAACCAATACTTTGCTACAAATAATAGTATACTGATAGTATTTGCGTCATTGTATTCTGCTCCTCTTCCTCGAGATCAACTGTGTTCCTCTACTTTCTACCGATCTGACCACAATTTTATAGCATATAAAACAAAAAAAATGAAGTTATTGAATCGATCGTCATATGCGTCAAGCCTCATTCTTTGGCTTTGTGCCGATTAAACTACATTCGTTGTCAGGTTAAAAAATAATTTTTGATCGTCGAAAAATGCCTCGCAAGGGAGTTTACACCAGTTCTTCTGATGAAGAGTTTTCTTCGGAAGATTCTTAGAAGGAACGCAATTGAGAAACAAGTATCAAAGCAAGAATCAAAAGACTGGAAAAAGAAAATAAAAGGAGGAAGCGCAGGAAAAATAAACGTCATCGTAGGAGATACAGCAGAGATTCTGATGAATCTGCATCTGCAAAAAAGATTTGCAGTAAGTGTTTTTTTTCATTCGTTAATTCATTTCTTTTTATTTTTTCTTCATTTTTAGACTGAAACGATTCAGATGATCTTATGGTACAACAGTAGAAAACAGGGCGCTAACATTCATTTTTCATGATACTATAATAAAATGCTATTATAAAAAAGAAAAAAAAATGAGTGAACATTCAATACAAGAGTGACGGGCTCGAACCTTTCACCAATTATGCTGTGGAAAAAATTCATATTGAGATAAATCAAATGATATAAATCTTGCGTTGTGATGCAAACATACAGAGGCACTAATCTCTTAAAAATCATAACCAATTGTTTACCTGGGGCACTGACCCAACCGGTAAACATTGCTCCTGCTATTGACATTGATAAGACTAACTTACGAATGTCAATATGGGTTAATAGGTTCGCAAGATGAAATTGCCAAAGTACAGAGTCCCAGTATCGAACGATATTAAACAGAAAGATGCGATTGTCTTCCAAGGCCGGTCTGATAATACACAGATGCAACAGTGTGTGAATGATGCACAGGAACATTCAAAAGAGGTATCGGAGGAAATTTTAAGCCCAGAATTAATCGAATTAATAGGAAAACGTTTATGTGAGGAGGGAGTATTGGCTCCTACAGTACATATTAATATTGCAAAATGTTGGGATGACATAATTAAACAAGGATTGCCAATCGATCAGACAGGAATTAATTAAAAAATATTGGCCTCCAAATAATTGTACTTGGATTGATCCCCCAAAATTAAATCAAGAAATCAAGATAACTTTACAAGGTACAGTTATCAAACGAGATGAGCGTATTCGTAAAAAACAAGAAAAAATTCCTGCTTGTTTGGCTGCCGTAGGGAATGCTATGTCGAATATGCTCAGAGCAGAAAAGTCTGAAATACACCCGTGTTTGGGGAATTTGAGTGATATAAGCAGCCTGTTAACGGATTTACTTCATCATGGATCTATGATAAGACGAAGTCTTGTTATTACTAATACCAATTTAACCTTAAGAGACACGTTCAACTCCACAAGTTGTGACGACTTTTTATTTGGGAAAAATTTGGATGAAGTTTTAAAGTCAGCAAAGTCGATTGAAAATACTTGCAAGGATCTCAGAGTTACTTCAAAGCCAGTACAGAATTTCAAACAATCAAAAAACTGGAAACCCCCGCCCCGTCAACAACAAACCAAGGAATATCAGGGGACGTCGGGTGGGTCGAAACAAAGAAATCCAATGTTTCGCAAAACAGTACGCCATTACAGGCAACAAAAATCACGACAGAAAAAAGATCAGAGTTATTCGAAACGGCGTTACTAGAGCCGGTAGGTAAGATTGCTGGACGGCTTCATTTCTTTGAAAAACAATGGAGATCCATTTCTTCGTATCCTATTATTTTATCATGGATAAAGGGTTATGCAATCCCTTTTAAAGAACGGGTCACTCAAAATAAAGCTCCAGCAGAACCAAAATGGTCAAAAGATGAAAAATTTAAGATCTCCACGATAATTAATAATCTGCTTGAAGAAGGAGCCATTGAAAATTGTCAGTCTTCTAAAGATCAGTTCATATCAAGTATTTTCTTAGTTCCAAAACCGGATGATTCAAGCAGATTTATTTTAAATCCCAAAAAATTAAATGTGTTTGTTCACATCGAACATTTTTAACTTGAGAATGGGAGAACAGCTGCCAAATTAATCAATCCATTAAGTTATTTTGCCACACTTGATCTAAAAAATGCTTATTATCTTGTTTCAATTAAAAAATCACATAGAAAATATGTACGGTTTAAATTTGAAAACAAATATTATGAATTTACATGTTTGCCATTCGGTTTAGCAACTGCTCCTTATGTGTTTACGAAAATAATGAAACCCGTAATGACATTTTTAAGAAAACAGGGTTTTCTTTCTGTCATCTATAACGATGATATTCTTTTATTGGGAGAATCTTATGAGCAGTGTGACTTTAATATAAAAATGATCAGGTCATTTTAAAAAAAAAGTAGGTTTGGTTATCAACGAAAAGGAAAGTCAATGTAAACCGTCAAAGAAATGTATATTTTTGGGATTTATATACGATTCTTCCTCCATGACAATAAATTTGCCTGAGAAAGAGAAGATTTCTTTAGAATTACAGATCAATAAATTAATGGGAAATAAGAAAAAATGGAGGTAATTATGACGGGTCAATAATTATAAATACACATCTAATCAAGGAACTACAATGGTGGACACATGTTGGTTTGAGAAGCAATAATCCCATTAGATCTATGGAATTTGAATTGGACATTTTTTCAGACGCTTCAATGTCGGGATGGAGGGTTTTTTGTAAAAATACCCTAGAAAAATCTCATGGACATTGGTCAGAACAAGAATGTTTGTACCACATCAATTTTTTGGAATTAATGGCAGCTTTCTTCGGTTTAAAATGTTTTGCTCGTAATTTGAAAGGTGTTCAAATTTTGTTGCGTATCAATAACACTGTGGCTATATCATACATAAATAGGATGGGTGGTGTACAGTTTGAAAATTTGAATAAATTAACCAGGGAAATTTGGAAATGGTGTGAAGATCGAGATATTTGGCTCTTCGCCTCTTATATATCTTCAAAAATGAATTCAGAAACAGATGCAGAATCACGAAGCCTCAAACAAAATACGGAATTTCAATTATCTGATAAAGCTTTCAAGAAAATATCAAGTACTTTCGGTAAACCTGAAATAGATTTATTTGCTTCTCGATTGAATGCCAAATGCGAGACTTACGTCTCATGGTACAGAGAACCGGATGCTCTCACCGTGGATGCATTTACTTTATCTTGGAAATCTTATTTTTTTTATGCTTTCCCACCTTTTTCGGTGATTTTGAAAGTTTTACAAAAAATTAAAAAGAAAATATCTCAAGGGATTGTGGGGTAGGGGTTAATATGTAGAATAACCAAATTGTTGAACGGTTAATATTTCGAAATTGTAGTATTCATAACATTCGATTAACGATAAATAAGAAATTCGAAGTTTATATTTTCGATAGTATATTAAGTTGAATGCGTATTTGATGTAATATTTTTTCTTTGATCGCGCATTTATTCAAAAATATATATTCAGACTGTCTATATTTCAAATGCAGATTGTCCTAATGTAAGAAGTTTATATTTTCTAAATTCGAAATGGAGAGAAATTCTTTTATTGAGAGACCAAAATATATAGTATGAATAATTCGAAAGTGAATTTTTCGAATGACTAAAAATTAGAAGTACAGAATAGCGAACGTTGTGAAGCACGAAGAATGACAAGCAATACTTTACAGCCCAGAGGCTCTCGCTATTTCGACCGTTCGACTTTCTAGTGTTTCGCTATTTTGACCACATCAATATTTTGTCTGTAGTTAAAATATATTTGAAATTGTGAATATTCATAATATTGCCGATTTCAATATTTGACGACTCGAATGTGTAATAGTAGAACTTTTGTAAAATCGCTATTCCAGCCTTCGTCGTTTGGGTTACTGTTATATTTTGTTTTTGACGTAAATATACTTCGAACTCTAATTTTTCATTTTTTTTAATTTCCAACATAAAGGCTATAATAGAACTAATCTGTCTACATACTACTATTCTTCAATTTAAAAATTCGCAGTTTTAGCCGTTCGAAGTTTTAATCGTTCGAAAATCTTACTCCCACCCAGATTGTGGTGGTTCCAAACTGGCGGTCACAAGCCTGGTTTCCAAATATAATTCCACTTGGGATCCAAAGATCGTGTTGGATTACATAGCAACTCTTCCTTCAAATGAAAAAATTATAATCAAACAATTATCGATGAAACTTATAACATTATTAGCTCTTATCACAGGTCACAGTGTGTAGACTTTTTCTCTTATAAGGACCGAAAATATTAAAGAAAAAGAGAATTTGATAGAAATAAAAATTCCTGATCGAATTAAAACGACGGGCAAGGGTAGAAGTCAACCACTGCTGACATAACCATTTTATTCAGAAAATGATAAGTTATGCGTTGCATCAGCGTTACAGAGTTACATGAAAAGAGTTCAATGTTATCGAGAAACCATTCCATTTTTATTCATTTCATTTAAAGTTTCGTTTAAAGCAGTTTCTGCACAATCATTAGCTCGATGGGTAAAAAACATGCTACATGAAAGTGGATTAGATACTGATGTATTTACCACTTATTCGACATGCCATGCATCTACGTCAGCGGTAAAAAGAAAAGGAATAGATATTGATACTCTGAGAAAAACCGCTGGATGGACTGAAAAATCACAAATTTTTTCAAAGTTTTATGATTTACCTTTGTCAGTTCCTAGTGATTCGTTCGCCAGATCAATTTTAGAATGTTGAGTTAGTCATGCTTGTAATAAATATTTGTCAGTTGTAGGATTGTCCTTTTCAAAGCATAATCAATAAAATGTTGGAATCATCATAACAAAATATGCTGAAATGAATTGAAAAAATCAATAATATTACCATTAATATAATAATATGAATGAATTGTGTAAAAACACATTTTTCTTTAATTAACAGCCATAACAAGCATCGAACATCTACACAGTTGATCTCGAGGAAGAGGCGCAGAATACAGTTTACCGATTAAACGAACTTACTTGTAAGTGAAGTTCGATCGTAATTGTATGAAGCGCCTCTTCCGAGATGATCAACACCCTCCCTTTAAAAATACCCTCATTCGAGGATTCCACTCCTCGACCCGTTGATATTGTTACGGCAAGGCTTTAAAAGAATGAGGCTTGTTGCATATAACGATCGATTCAACAACTTCGTTTTTTTTTGTTTTATATGCTATAAAATTGTGGTCAGATCGGTAGAAAGTAGGGGTACTACACAGTTGATTATCTCGGAAGAGGCGCTTCATACAATTACGATCGAACTTCACTTACAGCTAAGTTCGTTTAATCGGTAAATACTTCTTCATTCTTCTTACAGGACTTCATTTGCTTGCACGCTTCATGACCCCTGCAAGAAGAACCAGTACTTTGCTACAAATAATAGCATTGGTTGTAATTGTGTCGTACTACTTCATTCTTATGTCAAGAACCATTATTATTGTTTATATATAGTTGAAAATATTTTTCTTATACTAGTATGCGATTTATTGGAAATATTTTGTATAACGTATTACGTATAAACAAAATCCGTATTAAACTCGAAATACTGTGAAAGCAAATAAAAGTCATTTTGTCACACGTGCAACAATGCTAACGCTGGCGGATCCGGCGATGGTAAGGAAACGGGAATTTCCGTTGTCTATTTCACTACCGTTTCTTCAGACGCTAAAGATAACGCTAGCGTTGCCTTTAGGATTTGACCTTGTAAAAAGGGCAACGGAACTTTTCGTTATCTTTTTTAGAAGGTCCTGTCACCGGATCCACCAGAAAAGATACCGGAGAAAATGATAAATACTCGTATTACAGTCAGTGTTCTGTTTACGTTTTACCTCAATGATGTTTTGTGAGAATCTTTTTATTAATTACAGGACGGTTTTATGAAAATTGTTTTTGCATTGAAATTAAACATCGAAAATTGTGGCTGCAAGCACGAAATTTGAAATTCGAGTTAAAACAACTGAACCGTATTTAGTGATGCTTTTGCCTTGTACATTCAATTTAGCATCCAAACCTTCTTTATCTATAAATTTGGAAAACTCAAATATAAATGTTTACACATTTTTTTTATCATTGTTTTTTCTTTTTTTCAGTTTCTAAATGAGAGCAGCAATAACAATAATATACCAATACAGTTTATATGATAAGATGTTGCAATTTGGATGACTGTCTATTTGCCTCGTAGTGATAACAATCGAGAATAATGTATTTTGATGGTTCGATCGATTCAAAAGAAAAGCTCAATCCACGTGGGTATGTGCTAGCAAAAATAGGTTAACTACTTCAATTGTTTGGAAAGATTAACTGTTTTCAAAAAAGTACTTTTCGCATTAAGCAATTATCATTACCGCATATCTCGATAGCGTATATGGTAAAGCGTCGTATAAGAAAAATGCATACGTAAAGGCGCGTCACCGATTTATGCGAGAGAGATTTGATATAGGTTATGGGTGCGAGTGTGAAAGAAATTGATCCTCGTATGTGATATTTCCTTTTAAGGGAAGATTCGCCTCATTTGGAACGTCCTATGCATAATCAAGCTTTATAAACACAGATATCGTTTACCACCAGCCCGAGGAAATATCCAAACGAGACACTATAGAGCGTCAAAGCTACTTCGTTATCATCCATTACCGTAGGTTGGCGTTTCAATCCTACCGAGAAATTTTACCCAACCTAACACGCGATTGATCACCCTTCCAGCTCGACATACCCTCTCGTGATAACGTTTTCACTTGATCTCCGTGATTCGTGGTCTTTGAGAAAGTTTTTGTCACTGAGACGTATACACATAGCGCTTAATCGCTTATTTCTTGACGAAGGCCAAAAAGCTCTCTACGATACTGCAGAATTCATGAAACTCTCTCCAACTTGATTCTTTTTTCACCAGGATCATTTTACGATCATGCACCATAACGAGCTAGTAATAAGGCCTTTCCAATATGGTCGGGGGCATTACAGATATGGAACTGCCAAAAATATATTGAGAATATTGAAAGGGCCTGACACTAGATATAAACAATATATACATCATATTCACAAACCGAAACTAAGTCTGATGTACTTGAATTTTTTAATTAGGATACTCCTTTAGTATGAAAGTCATATACCAAACGAAAGAACAATGGATGTTTGAATTGAATTATATTATTCTTAGGGTCGGTCAAAATGCGTTTGAATGAATTAATATAGGGTGAATTGCCTATTGAAGGAACACGTAAGACATGTGCAAATCGTTTTGAGATTGGAGTGGGAGATAATTTATAAGTACATACAAAAAAATGTATTATTTGTTCAAAAACGAATTAAAAATTGCATAGGATTTTTTTTGTCTTTATATTAATGAATTTTTTGAAAATTAGCAAAAGTAAACGTCATACCCGAAATCCCAATGACCGAACACCCCATTGAAAGAACACTTGCTGCCCATTGAGTGAACACTTATAATTCACGATGTGACTTTTAATGATACTTATTTGGTATTTTTTTTCAATCATACAACGTATGATTGGAATACATGAAAAAATAACGTAATAAATATCAATACATTAATATTTCAAACAGCTTTGTAATTGGTTTGTTGGATCGTTTTTTCATGTCGATCGATGTTTTTTGAGTCTGATCAATATTATAGTTTTTTTCATCTTTAGCTCTTCTGTAAATTCGGTCAATTCCACCATAGCCGTCACGTGGTTTTCATCGTTTTCAAACCTTACTTTTTTTTTTATTTTGCGAAAAAACTTAACAGTTTAAATATTATTACGATATTAATAATTATAATTAATTGACGGTCAATAAGCGTTGCGTTCCTTCAATGGAAAGGGGTTAGAAAACTGGAGTCACCCATATATGAACACTCGCACATTTCGCATATTTTTCATGATTTCACTGTTAAATATTGGTTAAACTTAAAGAATAAATAGTTTTACTCTTGTTTTAATCGAAACTTCCCGTTGGTAGTGATTATTTGATTGATAACGAGGCTACAAATCACGAACATTCAAGACCGGATCTGTTATTACGATTCGCCGGAAAACGACCTAGTCGAATATTTTTTTTTATGCGTAATGTAATGCAGACAGCACTAGGATACGACACAAAGCGATTGTAAACGGTTATCACATTTCAATATAAAATAAATATGTCCCTTTGGTTACTATGCAATGAGATTATTCGTTTTTAAGAATTTTGTTCTTTCAAAGGCGGGTGTTCCGCAAATGGACAGTTTAACCTACGGATTATTATTAGACATTCAGCCATGACACAGTTCATTTAACTCTGCTAGCATGTTACGTAACACTCTAGGGTTGGGTTCACGGCCGGTAGCTATCGATTTTTGGCGTTCCGTAGGTCTACGACCGAGCACCCTATTGATCACACTTACTCAGATATTACATATTTGTCTGTTCGTTTCTCATAACGAGGTATCCCGTAAATTATATGAGAAAGTAAGGTCCAATTTTTATTTAATACGTTATTTATGACCTTTGAAGAGATTCATGTAAACGTGACCGAAAAAACAATTCAAGGGGGTACTCGTCGAGATAAAGTCAGAGATATAAACTTATTCTTCAATCATTTAGACTCGGGACCGTCTGTTTATGCATCTTAATTACTAAAAGGGTAGGAAAGTATAGTCTATTATGTTTCTCAACTCCATATTTCAAAATGATAACACTACTTCATATGGGGGAAAAATGTTTCAGAAAAAAACTATCGAACGACACTGTAAAGATACCCTTCTAAATTACAAGGAACATAATATACTCATTTGTCATAAATCTATTTTTGATGTTTCGACGTCATTATTACTATTTTTTTATAACCTTGTTGGGCCCTTTTTCATTTCGGTGCGTGACTGCTACGTAATTTCGTTCAATAACGATTTCATACGATGCGTAATTTCGTTGCAACCGTTCTACTCAAGCATATCAACGTTTCACTTAAAAATAATAAATCTCACTAATTTCACTCGGTCCTAATTGTACCATTCCAATAACAAATTCGATCTAGATTTGATACAATATGATATCTGATTAAACACGATTTTATTGTTCGTTTCACCGGTTTCTCTATTCGAATATATAGGCAATGATAAATTATTTTTCTTCATGCTATTTATATTTCTATTCATTTCCGTTCCGCTGTATACACAGAAATGTATATGTATATTATAGGGTATGTTATTTCAGGGTAACATTTTTTTGTCACCTCAAAAATCTTTAGTTTATACCTAAAAACAATTCCTCGCGCAATGGGAATGCTGTCAAAAAATATTTTGAGGTCCCTCATCGACATTGAAGTTTTTCCATTTGATTAAGATTGGAAATCTGTCTTTTTTCATTGTTATAGGTTCTTCTGACAAGGAAAGGTACTTTGGTGTCCCCCTCCGATTTTGATAATTTTTATATATGTTATAGTCCATCGAAAATTAAGAGACAGGTAATTTTTTTTATCGGCTTAAAGTTATTTTTAAGGGGTGAAATCGACCCCCAAAGTTGAGCATGTTTTGCATCTGGTAGAGTGTTTCATATAGAAGCACTTAACCGATCGTAACGAAACCAATTGCAAAACGTTTTTCACGTCAAATAACCTGTATATAATGTTCAACTTCTTATGCACCCCTATTACATGGGGATGATTCACCCCCGAATATCCAGAATTCTTTTGTATAAAAAAAACTTGCAATCCGATTTCAATAAAACAAACGCCATTTTGCAGAGCAAAAAAAATAAAATTGACGTATTTTTGGGTTTTTCTCAGATTAAAAAAATTAAGGGGGTAAAACACCCTTAAAATGTCAAATTTCATTTTGAGCACTGTCCCCTTCCGATTTCAATATTTTTTTTATAAAATGTAGCTTATCGAAAAATAAGACCACCTATTATTTTTATTGGCTCAAAATTATTTTTAAGGCGTGAAATCAACCCCCAAAGTTGGGCATGTTTTGCATCTGGTAGAGTGTTTCATATAGAAGCACTCAACCGATCGTAACGAAACCAATTGCAAAACGTTTTTCACGTCAAATAACCTGTATATAATGTTCAACTTCTTATGCACCCTTACTTACTGCAGGGGGGTGAACCACCCCCTGACATTCATAATTTTTTGTATAAAAGAAAAATTGTCATTCGATTTCAATGGAAAAACCAACATTTTGAAAAGCAAAAAAAAATTATAGTGAATGTGTCTAGATTTTTCCAATAAAAAAAATTAAGCGGGTAAAACACCCCTAAAATCTCAAATTTCATTTTACGCACTTAAATGATAAAATTCAATTCAATTGGTCTCATTATCATTGCGTATCGACTTATATGCTAAATAATATTTATTTCGCATGTACATCGGCTTTTTAATTATATGAAAAATTGAGTACTCCTACATCTTCGGTGGTCGTGAGCTTCACGATTTTTTATTTTTGTATACACATGGTCTGTACACAAATATATATATATAGGTTATACATAGGCGCTAAAATCTTTCATGTAGTAAAAATAGATTCCAATTCAAATTTTCGTTTCAATTATCATTCCTGAACTTAATGATTATATTTTGAACAGTAATGATGTTCTTCGAAGAAATGTTTGAAACAAAGTGACTTTTTACACCATGAACATCTTACTACAGCCACATTTGTGCAGCCTTCAATTTCACATTGTGTTTGAGATGACATACCAAAAGCGAATTCAACGGGATTTTCGAAATGCTCAGGTCGTTCTTCTATGTACCCACTTTTGAACCAGGCATATCGAAATAAATTTTCGTACCTCGGAGATGATAATTGATTATGTACTAGAGATTGCAGCTTGATTATATTATTTCGTAAATGTAGACTTAAATCATAATCAAGTAACATGACACTGTCTGAAAAATGTCTGACATAATTTTTCCAAATTCTAAATCCGAAGACATCAAGTGGCTGGATATTCCCTGTTGTTCCTTTCGGTATGATCATTGTAACAATTTCTTTGTTATGTGGTGTAACTTCCGTGACAACACTAGGGCAATGTCCACTCCATGAGTCTATTAAAAGCACACTTTTCTCACCGACATTTGGGAAGAACACTTCTTGAAGCCATACTTTGAAATGTTCTATAAATCAATATGTAAAAATTAATAGCACATCTATTTTTTATATTTGAATATTACATACCAACGTACCTGATGTAGCCTTGCCAGATTTTGAAACACTTATAAAAACATTGGGAGGTCGAAAAATGGTTCGTTCTACGATTGGCCCCAACCGCCCGGATGGCTCTTTTAAAATTATCAGAAGAGGTGACAACAATTTTCCTGCTGCTGATATTGTCGGCTGGATGGTGTAGCTATGGGTTGTCGCTGAAACGGATTGTACAAGGCATTCTACTTGTTTTGTACCTTCTTCTGTTAACGTTCGCCCTGAATGGACTTCTAATTGGAAACCACTTTGATCAGAATTATAAATATTTTCCAAGCCATATTCCTCAATTTTCAATTGAACTGCGGAGACAAATTTATTAGCATCGTTTTGTAATATGTCCTTTGATTCGAGAGTCTTTCTTGTCACGAATTTATTTATTTTTCTACTTGTTATTCGATGAACTTTTTTAAACTTTTTTATCCATGTTGGCGAAGCCCTGAAACGCAAATTCTCATGCCCAATCAATTTTTGGGCTTGTAATGCCCATCTCCGAAGATCGATATCGTGTACAATGAGACCTGCTTCTATGGCGCTTTTTAAATTATCGATTGTATATTCAGAAATGCGCGACAATTTTTCCTTGTAAGTTCCGCCTTTATTAATTTGTTGAGCCCAGCGCCTTAATTGGCGCACAGATTTAACGAGTTTAAATCGGTTTTGGACTGTTTCTATTTTCCTATTTTGTTTCGTTTTTGCACTTCTCCAGTACTCAACAGCTCTTTGTTTGTAGTCGTAGCTCAAATCTTCTTCATCGTCAGTACACGTTTCAGGGCTTAATGGAGATTCTCCAAGACCCCATTCGATGTCATTATCTTCGACAGGTTCTACTATGACATCTCTAAACGGTTCTTGAAAATCTAATGTCGTATCTTCGACGATTTCTAACTGATTGAACTCTGCCATAGAGGCCTTCAGAATTTCCGCGAAACTCTCTTTCAATTCCACTTCATTATTGTTAACAGGACTGTCAGGAATGTTCATTACCTCGAATGTAAGAAACAACAGTCTTATTACGTTCATTGGATTGATGGACATGTTAATAACAATACGGTATTCACGATAGCGGACACGATAATGACTGATCAACAGTCGAACAGCAACTTAACTTCTGGAATAATATAAAGTCAGTTTTACCTTTTTCATCTTGAGTGGGCGGTTTGATCTGACATCACCACGAAAACAGCATTTTTATTTGGTTTTCGGATATACCTCAAACATTAGCCTGAGCGAACTGGCTTTTTCAAGAATACTTGGGGTCGAGCCACTATAGCGGTTCTTGATATGAATAAGAATATGGCAAGGCATGAGCCAGCTTTGTTTACATTCTGGGCGGTGAATTGCTGATGCGACTCTTTTGATATTTGAGTTTTTTTTTTATTTTCGTAAATCGTTCAAAATAGAAACTTATATAAATAGAACGGATACCAACACTTCTTTATAAACGTGAAGCATGTCAGAAGGGCAGCGGATGTACATGCGAAATAAATATTATTTAGCATATAAGTCGATACGCAATGATAATGAGACCAATTGAATTGAATTTTATCATTTAAGTGCGCAAAATGACATTTGAGATTTTAGGGGTGTTTTACCCCCTTAATTTTTTTTATTCGAAAAATCTAGACACATTCACTATAATTTTTTTTTGCTTTTCAAAATGTTGGTTTTTCCATTGAAATCGAATGACAATTTTTCTTTTATACAAAAAATTATGAATGTCAGGGGGTGGTTCAGCCCCCTGCAGTAAGTAAGGGTGCATAAGAAGTTGAACATTATATACAGGTTATTTGACGTGAAAAACGTTTTGCAATTGGTTTCGTTACGATCGGTTGAGTGCTTCTATATGAAACACTCTACCAGATGCAAAACATGCCCAACTTTGGGGGTTGATTTCACGCCTTAAAAATAATTTTGAGCCAATAAAAATAATAGGTGGTCTTATTTTTCGATAAGCTACATTTTATAAAAAAAATATTGAAATCGGAAGGGGACAGTGCTCAAAATGAAATTTGACATTTTAAGGGTGTTTTACCCCCTTAATTTTTTTAATCTGAGAAAAACCCAAAAATACGTCAATTTTATTTTTTTTGCTCTGCAAAATGGCGTTTGTTTTATTGAAATCGGATTGCAAGTTTTTTTTATACAAAAGAATTCTGGATATTCGGGGGTGAATCATCCCCATGTAATAGGGGTGCATAAGAAGTTGAACATTATATACAGGTTATTTGACGTGAAAAACGTTTTGCAATTGGTTTCGTTACGATCGGTTAAGTGCTTCTATATGAAACACTCTACCAGATGCAAAACATGCTCAACTTTGGGGGTCGATTTCACCCCTTAAAAATAACTTTAAGCCGATAAAAAAAATTACGTGTCTCTTAATTTTCGATGGACTATAACATATATAAAAATTATCAAAATCGGAGGGGGACACCAAAGTACCTTTCCTTGTGAGTCTGATTTTATTGTACGGTTTGTTCCCAATAGGTTTTGAAGGAAATTGAATTCTCTACAAAAAAAGGACGTCAAAATATTTTTTTACAGTATTTCTCTTGCGCGAGGATTTATTTTTGAGTATAAACTAAAGACTTTTGAGGTGACGATTAAAAAAAAATGTTGCCGTGAAATGATACACCCTAATGTACTAGGTGTATAACTTAATTTTTACCACTTTTTTATAAAATTTATTTAATATTATAAAATATACAAAACAACATTAATCTTCGAAATATTGTCCACTGTTTTCGATGACCTTTCTCCATCTATCAGGAAACATACGGATGTCATCTCGATAGAAATGAGGAGGTTTTGAGGCAATAAATTCATCGATAAACGGTAAAAACTAAGTTATACACCTAATATATACACGGTTCATATATTTTTTTTTTTAGAAATGTCGAATGTTATGAACATTATGCAAGTTGACAGCTCAGCTTTACAGTCCAAACTTTGTACTCAATTCACTGAAACCTCGTGTCAATCCGAAATGAAGTTTTCTACGTCTCCTAATTTATATATGTAGAAGGATTAATTGTAGCTTTATAGCTTATTGGATTAATTGTAGCTTTATAGCTTATAAAACTATGAAGCTTTTCGGGTAAAACTTGAGTGCTGAGCCGCGTATTTAACGCTTCACGATCTTGGTTATAGTTGTAGACGCGTTCTATCGCCTGATTACCATTTAAATCATTTTTCATGCAAAACGAGCGTAAGTGTTTTCGAACCAGGTGCCACGCGTAAAGCACAGTAGCTGTAACGCCCAACAGAGCATTCAATCCTAGAGCGTTCCGTACTAGGGTCACATTTTACGCACATCACTGATTGATTTTAGACACTTATCCTTAATTATTGATGCAGAAGGTTCCGAGCGGAGGATTGATGGATTGCAGAGAGGAAAATTAACTATCAAATAAAGTAGACTCTTTTTGGAGTTGAACTAATTTGTGATTCAATGGTTTTTTTGGTTCTCCTTATCCTTATTTTTCGTAAAACAACAGGAAAAGTTTAAAAAAAATTTTAACATTAATTTTGTATATTAAATTTTTTTTTGAGTGAATTTCTTCAATATTTTTAGGGTTTCGTACCTCCAGTCGGAGCCCTTATAAGATGACTAGCGTCTGTCTGTGGGTATGTCACAGTCAATTTTCTCAGAACTTAATAAGGATTTGGAGTTGAAATTTGGCATCATTTTGAAATTTACTAACAGGCTCATGTTCCAATAGACAGAATTTAATTTTATCAATGGAAAAAAAAAATTCGATTATTTTCTCATTTTTCGGGTCAACTCCTTTGTCCGTCTGAATGCCGTTCGTAGACAAACTTTTCTGGACTAAATAAAGGTATTAAGCTGAAATTTGACATAGTCATCATAGAACTCCCTTGCCCTCACATATTCCAGTATTATGTCAAAATAACACGCCAAAATAACACCCGTTAAAATAATACACGTGATAATAACACAACGTCGAAATAACACGTCACATAATAATCTTCATACCAACTGGGATGTAACTACCAATTCCAGAACAGAATATGTCCAAGTGTAAATAGTATATGACCACATGTAAACAGTATAGAATTCAGGTGCGAATAGTGGAATTTGATAGTTTGTTTTTTAGGTCTTAATCATCCTATGTTGAATTATATATGGTTTAAAACCATATATATTATATGGGGGTTTAGGGTGTGGGTACAATATTTATTGTTATTTTAACGTATGTTATTTCTGTACTGTGTTATATTATCAAGTGTTACTTTTGTCGAGTATTATTTTTGTTCTGTGTTATTTTGTCGAGTGTTATTTTTCCGTGTTATTATGACGTGTGTTATTTTGACATGTTACCACAGATTCCAATAGCCGAAATACAATTTTTCGAAAACATTGCTCTTATTTCTTTTTTTTTATTACCATCTTGAAATTTTGGCCAGAGTCGAATTTCTCCTGTGATCGAACTGAAATTTAGCATAGTTCTAAATCTTGCCAATTCATATTTATTGAAATAGTCAAAATAATTATTTATTATGAATAAAAATTGTAGAATCCGTGATAGGTTCACGAACGCCCCAATCGGCAATGTTTTTAGTAATTTTGAAATTCAATGTGGCATCATACACTCATTTTTCAGCTATCATAAACAAATTTGAGTGAGATCTAAATAAATATACACGCCAAACCCACATATCTCTGGTGTTTTTTTCTTTAGTTTTAGAAAACTAAATCTCAGATCAACAATTTTTCTTTTTACAAGCATCAGATTTTTCTCACATACGAGTTTATCCTGTCTCGAAACAAATGTCAAAATGAAATTTAACATAGTATTGAAATTTACTAATTCGCATATATTTGAATAGTCAGAATAATTGTTCATTATGAAAAAAAAATTGAAAAGGTCCCGAATCGCCACCCTCCCATATTATCACCGGCTGTGGAACGAACAAACGGTTGGACTGACGGACTGACAGTTAAACGGGTAGACGGATAGACGGACGAACAGACATTTAAATAGTCGAATGAATGATTTTCTATATCGAGCAAACAAACTAATACTTCTCACAGTGAAAAAACGAACATACTGGCTGTGAACCTCAAGGTGCGAGTGTAACTCGCACTTGACCCTTTTTTTTAACTTTCCAAATTATTTTTGTTCTTTTGCAAAAGATAAGGTACGTTTATCATCATCTGCGTTGATGACAAAAATGATTAATCATGCAACACAATTATCATCAAAGTTTACGTTCTCCACATATTATGAACGAAAATAGTTTAAAAATAATGTAATAGGATAATGACCCAAATTCTGTACATTAAAAAATGATGTAAATGAAAATTCTTCACAAGTTTATGATGAGTACTTCACTTTGCGCCGTATTATTTTTTTCTTGAAAATTACAAAAAAACGCAGCACTTGTCTCGATTATGAGGGAAAAGAAATAGGCAAAGGTTACACAGGCACACAAAAAAAAAGTTTCTTTTCCACCGACCAGACCACTCGCTTTATATGTTTTTAGGGTCGCCGAGTCCGAATGCGGTGTCGGTTTGCTTGGATCAGATCGTAGTCAAGGTCATTTGAAGGTCAAATTAAGAAAAGGCTGTCAAAAATTCTGAAAAAAATTATATATAGGTTTTTGGGGTCACTGAATCTAAATCTGAGGCTTGCTTGACTGTACGAGGTCAAATTCAAGGTCATTTGAAAGTCAAAGTGACAAATATAAGAGCGAGAAATGTAATTTTTTGTATCTATAGGTTTTTGGGGTCTCTGAATAGGAATCCGGTATCGAATTGTTTGTATCAGATCGTAGTTAAGGACATTTGAAGGTCAAATTAAGAATAGGCTGTCAAAAATTCTGAAAAAAATTATATATAGGTTTTTGGGGTCGCTGAATCTAAATCCGAGGCTTGCTTGACTGTACGAGGTCGAATTCAAGGTCATTCAAAGGTCAAAGTGACAAAAATCAGAGTGATAAATTTAATTTTTTGTATATTTAGGTTTTTGAGGTCGCTGAATCCGAATCCGGGATCCGTTTATTTTAATTCGGTTATTTGTTTTGTATGCTTTGTAAAAAAATTGAAAAAAAATGAATACGTTTTTGAAGTTGCTGCATCCGTATCCGAAATCTCATCGCCTGTACCAGTTCAGGATTAAAGTTATTCGGAGGTCAAATTAAGAAAAATAGTGCAACAAATTCGAAACACCTTTTATATGCTTTTTGAGGGTCATTGAATGTCAGTCTGTAGTTTGTTCATGAGAACCAACTAGTCTTTTAATCAACATACATGATTCTGCCTTTTTGCTCATTTTTTCCGTTCATATCGAAATCTTTTATTGTCGAATGATCGGCGTAATGGCTTTCTTTTACGCTTCGTCCCTCTATTTCCACACTCTCTTTTCAACGACCAGCAGTGATTTGCTATCATACTGACGTCCCATCTGCCTTGATAGCGCTGCTCCATTTCCTTTATATCTTGATGGAAGCGTTCTCCTTGCTCTTCACTAAAGTCGCCTCAGTTTTCGGGAAACTCATTTAAGTGATTATGCAGGAAATGCAACTTGTAAGACATAAGGCATCCCATTTCGCCACAGGTCTCAATCATTTTAGACACTAAATTTTTGTAATTTTTACTTCTGTGATTTCCCAAAAAGTTTTCTACTACCTGCTTACAGCTATGCCATGACGCTTTTTGAATTTTAGTCATAGTCGTAGGAAATTTTTCATCAGATAAGAGTTTTCTTATTTCTGGCCCATTAAAAATTCCTTCTTTTAACTCGGCGTCAGATTTATATGGAAACTTTCTTTCCAAATATTTAAAGCATCGACCATTCTTATCCAGAGCTTTAACGAATTGTTTCATACCGCCCAGTTTTATGTGTAAAGGAGGAATTAAAACTTTTTTTGGATCAATTAGTGGGGTTTCAATAACATTGTACTCTCCCACTTTGAGAGATTTTCTCTTAGGCCATTGATGATTTGTATAATGTTTCTCACGATCTCTACTATCCCACAAGCACAGGAAACATGGCGTCTTTGTAAATCCGGACTGCTGTCCCAGCAACATGCCCGAAACTTTCAAATCACCACATAGTAGCCACTTATATGAAGCGTATTTGATGGATTGTAGAAGTGTCTTAAGACTATCGTATGTTTCCTTCATTGTCGTTTAGTGAGCGATAGGAATCGGAGCATACAGGTTGGTATTATGGAGTAGTACAGCTTTTAAGCTTCTTTTTGAAGACTCAATGAATAATCTCCATTCATCATCTTTATAAACATTAGGCTTAAGTTCCTCCATAAGTCCCCTGATATTTTTACAATAAACTAATTTCTCATCCTCATCGATTTTTTCGTCGAAATATCGCTTGAAACTCTCATTTTTTTTCTGTAATACGATACTTTCGTGCCTCTTTCCAACAAATTCTTACTTTTCAGAACTGAAGCTAAGTTCGGCTCCATCTTTAGATAATCCTAAATCTCTTACAAGGTCGTTGAGTTCTGCCTGCGTGAATTTGTCCCGTTTTTCATTATTTCCTCCAGTTGGTAAGTGAATTTTATAATCATCAGTGCCTTCATCACTTTTATTTTCATCCTCTTCGAGGTCAGAAGAACTTTCAACCGCCCCGTCGCTGTCATTTTTATCAACATCATTTCCATCATTCGTTTCAGTATTTTCGTCGTTATTGTCTCTAGCCTCAAGCGATAAACTGTTGATAATAATATTAATATCATCATCATCAACGTCCTCTTGTGTCTTTTCAACAGTTTTTTTTACTGACCCTACTTCAGCGTATACCATTTTATGTATATTTTTCGAATAATACCCACGAGTTTCAGTATTACAGAAATAGCAGTCCTCTTTATTAGAAGGCTGATTCCATTCTGTTGGCTTGCTGAATCTTAATTTTGTATCATCTTGTGTTTTATTCCAATTAAAAAGCATACTGCGACATTGTCCACAAACGCTATTAGGAACCCATTTTCCTGAGACTATATCTACATTAAAGCAACGTTTAGATATATCTCTAAGATTTCCATTAAATCATCGCCGATCTTCTTTTTTGGGTATAAATACTCCACAGATATGGCAAAATACGTTGGCATTTTTTGTACAAACGTGTTCAGAGGAAGATGTAGAAGGTGTGTTAATGTTATCCATATTATTTTATATAAACCCGCTCGACAGGAATCCTGGTCCGATTACAGGTGAGTCCGCTATCCTGGAGGTGATAACCCTTATACCTCTCCAGGGCTAAGTACAGGGTGTCCAATAGGAAGTTGCTAAAACTAAATAAGTGTCTCTTCCCTTCATGAATTCAATAGGGGTCCCTTTTTCTAAGGCGCATACCTGAGGCCCCGCAGTTTTATTCCAGCCGTGGTTGAAGCAAGTACGCGCGCGTCAAAATGAGTGAGCTCACCACGGAAGAAAAAGTATATCTTATTGAGTGCTGCTTCTCGAGGGGAAAAAAATATAGTAATGCGTATAGGGGATTTCGTACTAAGTTTGGAACTCATAGAGTTGCCAGCGAAAACACTCTGAAAAGGTAAGAATTTAATATTTATTCCTATTCATCTATCACACAACTTGTGTTTTAATTCAATTAAACTGCATTGAAGTAATTTTACGTTAATTTTTGTACGATGATCGATAAATTCGTGGAGTATGGTACACTCCAGGACCGTAGACACGAGTTGCCAGGTCCATCTGTTACGGTGACTACACCAGAGAAGATCAACGAAGTTGAGAATTATTTCAAACAAAATCCAAATGATTCGATTCGGAAAGCTGCTCAAGCATTAAAAATAACCAAATCATCATTACACAACATTCTGAAATATTTTTTAAAGTTTCATCCGTATAAAATAAGCACTCATCAATTGTTAACTGAATATGCCATGACGAAACGCATCGAATTTTGTAACACTATTACGGGAATGTTTGAAGCCGAAGAATTTAATGAGAAAATGATTATTTATTCCGATGAAGCACATTTTTTGATAAATGGGTACGTAAACAAGCAAAATTACTGGTTTTGGGGAACGGAAAATCCCAACATATCGCTAGCGAAGTCCCTTTATCCACAGAAAGTAACGGCATGTGCAGCGATTTCAGTAAAAGGAATTTATTTGCAATTCTTGGAATCTACGGTAACAGGAGAGAGTTGCAAACAGCGTTTGGAAACGAAATTCTTCCCTTATGCAAAAATGAGGGGACTGGTTAAAAATTTTTACTTCATGCAAGATGGAGCGACGCCGCACCGGACTTATGCGGTGCTTGAAGCTATTCATCGCGTATATGAGACTCGAGAAATCGGTCTGGGATACCCTAAATTTGCTCAAGGCGGACTAGAATGGCCTCCGTACTCACCGGACCTGAACCCTTGTGATTTTTTCTTGTGGGGTTACATTAAAGATCATTGTTACGCTAAAAACCCCAGCACAGTAGAAGAACTGATCGCGGCCATCCAGGAAGTGGTTCGCGGCATTACGAACGATATGTTGGACACAGTTTTTCACAGTTTTCAAAAGAGAATTGATTTTTGTGCACAATCTAAGGGTTCGCACTTCGAAAATATTTATCATTAATCACTGTACTTTTTCGTTATTTTTATAAGATGTAATAAATTGACATAAAAAATATTTGACTGGGTTTTATTTATGTGCGTTTAAAACTGCAGAGTTTCCTCTATTTAAAGCAATTTGGCTTTTCTGATTCTGTGCACGTGTTTTGAAATGACAGCCGATTAGTTTCAGCAACTTCCTATTGGACACCCTGTATAAAGGCTTTCCGACTTTGATGAGGACAATGTCAACTCATCGTCGGACACACTACGGCTTCATCCTATCGCCCCCTGCAAGGCAGTGCTCTTCCACTGGTATCGTTACCCAGACAACCTTATGAGTGGATCATTCTACACATCCCCTTTCGGGGCAGTTGTCACCGTCATAAGTTTTGTCAAGGCAGTAGGTAGAAACAACTTCGCGACATAAACTCACTTTGTGATTTACTTATTCTTAGTTAATTCATCATTCATACCTAGCAATTCAAAATGCATGCGAACTCTCTTGAACATTTTCGAAAAATATTGAAAGAAGTTCTTATGTATTTTTAAAATTTTACAATTTAATGATTGCATTATTGAGAATAGATCAATCTCGAATGAACTTTTTTGTCAAAGTGTTCTGTTTAAGCGTTATTATAATACTATGTAAAAAGCTATTCATTCAATTTTCTTCTTTTGTCTACATAAGAAGTTTTATACTATTTTATATTGATGTCACGTAGCTACATCATGTGAAGAATTGTAACTTATATTATCATATTTCGTGCATCTCGTAATGAAGTAAGGCTTTATATAAAAAAATAGTAACAAATTTAACTTCGACAAGTCAAAGGAAATTTTTGCCCGATTAAGATGAATGTACTTTGGATTCGGATTCAGCGACCCCAAAAATCCATATATAACCCAACTGGGTTAGTGATTTCCTCGATATTCGTCACTTTGACTTATATATGTCGTCGTAGAGTCAAGCGAATCACGGATCCAGACTCAGCGAGCTAAGAAACCTATAGATCCATTTTTTCAGACTTTGGGGCGGTCTTTTCTTAATTTGACCTTCAAATGATCTTGACAGCAATCTGATACGAACTAACCGATACCGGATTTAGATTCAGCGACCCCAAAACCCTGAACATACAAAAAATTAAACTTGTCACTCTGATTTTTGTCACTTTGACCTTTAATTGACCTTGAATTTGACTTCGTACAGTCAGCAGCCCCGGATTCAGACTCAGCGACGTCAAATACCTATAGATCCATGTTTTCAGATTTTTTGGCGGTCTTTTCTTAATTTCACCTTCAAATGACCTTGACAACGATCTGATACAAACAAACCGATATCGGATTCCGTTTCAGCGACTCCGAGACCCTATATATACAAAAAAATAAACTTATCGCTTTGATTTTTGTCACTTTGACCTTCAAATGACCTTGAATTTGACCTCGTATAGTCAAGCAAGCCTCGGATTTCGATTCAGCGACCCCAAAAACCTATATATCAATTTTTTCAGATTTTTTTATAGTCTTTTCTTAATTTGATCATCAAATGACCTTGACAACGATCTGATACAAACAAACCGATATCGGATTCGAATTCGCGACCCCAAAACCCTATATATACAAAAAATTAAACTTTTCGCTCTGCTTTTTGTCATTTTGGCCTTCAGATGACCTTGAATTTGACCTCGTACAGTCAAACAAACCTCGGATTTGGATTCAGCAATCCCAGAAACCTATATATAATTTTTTTCAGAATTTTTGACAGCCTTTTCTTAATTTGACCCCCAAATGACCTTGACTACGATCTAATACATGCAAACCGACATCGGATTCGGACTCAACGACCCCAAAAACATATAAAACGAGTGGTCTGGTCGGTGGAAAAGAAACTTTTTTTTTGTGTGCCTGTGTTATTGATATTTAAGGGGGGACATACGTTTAAAGAGCCAAAATATTCGATTTTTTTTTTCCTAAATCTATAATAGAACTTTTGGAGAATACATTCCTAAAGTTTAATAGGTATATTCGAAGTATTTTGGTAGTTATAGCCTAGGGAACTACAACGAGATGACAGATAAACAGATGGTGCGCGCAGTAGGCGCGCAGTAGGCGCGCACCATCTGTTTGTCCCTTGCATACGATTATCGACTCGGCAGATGCTTCCTGGAGTAAGTATGAGGTTCTGTGTATGTCTAACCCGAATGAGAGTTTTAATTCTACAGTGTGGCGTCTAGCTCTGAAACATTTAAATGCGGGGGTGAAAATAGTAGAAAATGCTACATTTATTGCTCTGTGTCTATTCAATGAATGATACTCATCTATTTTAACAAGTTCCCTTTTAAATTAATACAATATTTCCTTAGCTTTCTCATTTTGCTCCGGTCTCGCGTACTCTATACCTCGGTGTACAGTAAAAGTTAAGTTTGGAAGCTTCGTTTGAATTGAATTGGTTATTTAAAAATCAAAGGTCATGCCTGAATCCAGGTATTTTCGTGTTCTAAGCCGCATCTTGTAGCAAAAATGTGCCATTATTCCTTAGCTTAATTTTTATATGAGTAGCAGCAGCGGCTCGATGCCATGTATTGAAAAAAATAAATAAAAGAATCCCAATAGTTGGAGCGTGCTCGAGGGCCGCTGCACGCTTATATATACTACAATATGAGGTTTTACCGATTCTTTTTAATTTTCAAACCGCTTTCATGAAGAAAAGGGTTAATATATATATTATACATAGCAAAGGCTTGTTTATTTATATAAAATAATATTGTTAATTTCCGACGATAATAGTCACGGTAATAATAGCACCTAAAGAGTTTCTTCCAAAAAATTCACGTCACTTTAATTTATGCACGTGCTTATAACAATCAGAATATTATATTATTTTATTATGCAAAATAATGGAAAAAAATCAAAAATCAATGTGAATATACACAAAAATTTTAACGCTTATTGATATTGTTCGATTTATTTGATATTTTATTTTGTTTTTTTTGTTTTTTTGTTGATATATTTTTTCTTTTTATATATAGTTGATGATATTTTTTTCTTTTTTTATACAACTGTATCATAATAATTCATTTTTGTGCCATTTCAATGAATGCACTGCCTCAACAATTTTTTCGTGATTGTTGTAATAACATGTGGTGTTATTAATTTTGGCATATGACGCGATGATTGATAAGTAGGTGGAGAGTTAGCGAGGAGTACTTCGGTAGTTCTGGCCGATAGCCCATGCATTTATACCCCAGAATGTCAAGTATTGTCGGAGTTTCTGAGCAATAGCCTAGATGCCAGGAAAGTAAAGGGAAGGGCTGTGTATAGGATACTATGAATGCAGACTCGGAGGCATTTGGGGTAAAAAAGAGGGCATAAGCTGCGTAAATGAGAAAAGGAGTGCATGAAGAAAAACGAAAAAATATACTGGAAAGTGGGAGAAAGAATATATATATGGGTCATTCCATGTCAAATCGACCAATGGTTGGAATCGACCCCTTTCGATTTGAATGAATTCTTGTCAGGAGTTTTCTTTTATCACAAAATGAAGTCCTGCCAAAAGAAAAAAAATTAGAAATTTTTTTTCGAAAGTTATGAGTAATTCAAATTTTCACCATTTTTCAAATTATTCAAGTTTATTTTTTAAATATCTCAAGAACTACCATAGTTACGAAAATGGGCTTGGATTTGTTTTAAAGAGGATATTTGGGGCTGCGAATAAAAAAATATTTTGAAAAAAATTTACGAAAAATGCTGAGTTGGCGGAATTTTGAAATTTGAAAAATCATAAAAATCGAAGTTTAGTATTAAATTTTTGGCATAATTTTTGTAATATAATGCCTTTCATTGATCCAAAAATATCCTGAAATTTTCAAGAGGGTGTTTTTTTTTAAATATGAATTTTTGAATTTTAATAAAAAAAAAATTTTTTTGCAACTTCTAAATAAAATAAAATTAAGCAAATATTTAATTTTGTAATTTTGAGCAATAAAAAATTAAATCTACGACATAAGCATGTAAAAATAATAACATAATTGAAATTACTTTTTTTATTTATGTGATTTCAGTTTGAAAAACAAATCAGTTAAGAAGTGGTACATTCTGCCCTCTTTGTATCTACTACTAAAGTTTATTCTGCTAGATAATTACCATGGAAGATAGAGACCTTTAGAGAGGTCTCTATTCTCCATGACAGTTACACTTGTAGAGGTTAGTGAATTTATTATTATTAATGTACTAGCAGCCCCCTGGTACAGGCGAATAAAAATAGTTCGTGATATGTCCTTACCGCACCATGGCGCTAGTAGTCATTTGCTCGGTAGTTACCATTCAATGCTTATCTATATACAGTGAGCAGATGACAGCTAGCGTATTTTGGTGGCGATTGACCTAACGAAAATCGCGATATGTCCTTACCGCACCATGGCGCTAGTTGTCATCTGCTCGCTGTATATAGATATACACTGAATGGTAACTACCGAGCAAATGACTGCGCCATGGTGCGATAAGGACATATCACGAACTATTTTTATTCGCCTGTGTCAGGGGGCTGCTAGTACATTAATAATAATAAATTCACTGACCTCTACAAGTGTAACTATCATGGAGAATAGAGACCTCTCTGAAGGTCTCTATCTTCCATGGTAATTATCTAGTAGAATAAACTTTAGTAGTAGATACAAAGAGGGCAGAATCTACCACTTCTTAACTGATTTGTTTTTCAAACTGAAATCACATAAATAAAAAAATTAATTTCAATTGTGTTGATATTTTTACATGCTTATGTCGTAGGTTTAATTTATTATTGCTCAAAATTACAAAACTAAATATTTGCTTAACTTTACTTTATTTAGAAGTGGCAAAAAAAAATTTTTTTTTATTCAAATTGAAAAATTCGTATTTAAAAAAAAGCACCCTCTTGAAAATTTCAGGATATTTTTGGATCAATGAAAGGCATTACATTAAAAAAATTAAGCCAAAAATTTAATACTGTACTTCGATTTTTATGATTTTTCAAATTTCAAAATTCCGCCAACTCAGCATTTTTCGTAAATTTTTTTCAAAATATTTTTTTATTCGCAGCGCCAAATATCCTCTTTAAAACAAATTCAAGCCCATTTTTGTAACTATGGTAGTTTTTGAGATATTTAAAAAATAAAATTAAAAAATTTGAAAAATGGTGCAAATTTGAATTGGTCATAACTTTCGAAAGAAAATTTTTAATTTTTTTTCTTTCGACAGGACTTCATTTTATGATAAAAGAAAACTCCTGACAAGAATTCATCCAAATCGAAAGGTGTCGATTCCAACCATTGGTCGATTTGACATGGAATGACCCATATATATATATATAAGCTTGTCAGCCTCAAGTCCCAAGACCTACAGCCCAAGATGGTGGGGCGGTAAAAGCATTTTCCTCTAATTCTATCGGTAAGAGTTATCCATTTGTATAGCTAACGAGACCGGCCGAGGAAAGTATTGAAAGAATGTAAAAAAGTAAAAGGGACATTTTTTCTCCGTTGCTAGGGTCATTGTATCTTATTTGCGCTTTTATTTTTCACTGAAGAAGATTATTTTTCGCTGCTTGGGAAACCACGCAATGTTTTTTATGAAAATTAGCAAAGAAACGTTTGGAAATCATTCAATGCAAAATTATTAACGAGTATGCTAAATTTACAATTACATCATTTTTCTGATAAAATTGAAGTAATCGCACTTATGTGAATATTCTTTTGAAAGGTTTCATATTTTTGACGAAGAGCAACATGAATCATTAACAACTTTCTCGTCAGTTCGATTCTTAATAATCAATAATCCGTTCTAATGAATGTTGCAAGCAGAGAATGATGATATGTTAATGAATTAACGATACAGTACAGTCGTACTTGTGTCACAACAGTCGCAAAGTTCTCCTTTATTGGTGGTGCCCGCCCTCAGAATAGCGAAATATGCTAGAAGCATAATACGGGCGTTATCACTGTAGCCGGGATGTACTTTATTCCGCAGACATTTTTCTGTAAGACGAGATATATAACAGCTTTTCTTGTTTTTCTTTCAAGATGCTCAAAGTATGTCAGTAATATATATATATATATATATTCAAGGAAATATGCGTGTGTGTGTATGTATGTGTGCGTGCACTTGGTACGTTATTAGACGCGGCTGCACGTACCATACATACTTTTATGAGATAACCGCACTGGATGAAAGCACTCTAGTCTCGTCGTTTCACACCCTCCGAACTAGCCTCATATTTCCCCCAGTTAAGATCCACGCGTCTTCATATATTGTAGCGTAAAATGTGTGAAATTCGATTCCCTCACTTTTTGAGTATGTTTTGCGATGCAATTATCCACGAGACGCAGGTATTAGTTGGCGCCAAAATATAGATGAAAGGTCACCCTCAGAGTGGTTGTACTAATCTGCCAGGGGATATAACTTCGGGAGGAACCACCCAGCTCAACCTAGCGGTACGATGAAACCATTGAACATGAAGATCTCGGATGATGAGATGAGCTATTCGCTCTTACGCTTGAGCTCTACATAACGCAATTCATTTCACCATACTAAACTAGAATGAAAAAATCCCATTTTTCTTATTTTCTTCGAGAAATTCTTTTCATTTGCAATTGCCTTAAAGTTACTGAAAATTTACGAGATTCCTATATCTATTGCAATTTTTCATGTCTAGTGCTTTAGCACATGAAATTTATCTATGCTCTACTTCACTGATAGCCATTTTTTTAATCGTTCGTTATACTAATGGATATCTTTATGACTTTTGAGAACCGAGCCCCAGTTTTTTTTAAGCCTACGCGCATTATTCCTTTTATTTGATTATACATTGTTTTTAAAGTTTTATTCGAAATATGATGTACCTTGCAGTATAAAAGGTACATTAATAGACAGCCATACTCATCTTCCATTTAGTAAATTCTTGAATCCACCAAAAGGAAACGGAAAGTTATTAGTGCCCTGGAATTGGAATTTTTTTAATTTTTGAAAGAATCACGATAAGAAACGGATTAGTTCGTTGCTTTATGAGCTTTTCTAAAGGTATCTATAAAAACGGGAATGAAACGTCTTAATGGTTGAGGTGAATACAGGCCACAATACTCAAATCTAAATATTAAAAAAATGTTGCATTGTTTGAAACTACACATCATTATTTCTGTTTGTATTTATCGTATTTATGAAAAATTTCCTTTTACTGTTGAATGCAAGTATGATGCCGTATTAAAATGTTCCTTGAGTATTGTAAATCTTTTCTTTATGGGACATGAAAATAAGGATACCAGAAATGTAATCGATCGAATAATACAATGAATAAATTTGAAGTCCAATAGCCATATGTTTAATAGTTCAAGAGAAATATTTCTTGTAATTGCAATTTCTTTCTGCTTTTGTGTATGTTTTTTCTCAGTTCCATTTCTTATACCGTGTTTCAACAGGAATTCAATACTTTCGGTTTCATTCTAGCATTGCGATAAATATAATAATCCCGAAAGTCTCTCTGCAGTAAAATGTGTCTACCCATTACGAGTCGCGGTAGCGACTCGAAACAAGTACATTTACAAGCGAGTGCTACAAGACGCTTTTACAGGAAGGACCACGATTCTACCTGTTTTCGAAAATTGTTTTTTAATATTTATTAAATAACAGCGTTTTCGAGGATTATTCAAGTTCACGTATTTTTTTTCTTTCGATCGCAACTAATTAGAACCTCGTAGCTTAAACGCATTTTTCTCGAAACAACGTTTTTTGACCTGGCTGACATCCTGGAAAAAAAAGTTTTGCACCTATCGAGCTAAAATTGAGTACACTTATTCTACACATGTATAGCTTCCGGTTGACCTAGAATTGTAAATTTCTATTCATATTTAGTCGATTGTTTAAACAATTAAAGTTGAAACAAAAGGACAACAATTTCAAAAGTCCGCCACATTGATTTTTGTTATCACACGTGAATTATTCTAGGCCGAACGATAGCAACAAGTCTATATTTTACTACTTTCGCCACTTTTTTTATTTCAAATGATCCAAAGTCAAGATATCGTGTCAGCCAGATTTTAACAGGGCTAACTTCAGGCTGCCGTACCAGCGAGATTTACAGTGAAAAAAAGAAAAAATTGTTGTATTACTTTCATATGTCTACATTCATGTATTAAAAGTAGATATAAATAAATCAAGTGTACTATGAGAAAAAAAATTATTAACAAAATCATTGAAAATGGCAGACTGCTCCCTTAAGCCAGCCTACAGTAAGCAGAGATTCAGACAATTTGTTCATTATTTTTCAATGTTGCGTTTTCGGTAAAAGTATCTTTGCTGCGAGCTAAGAATTACGAAATAGGCTACTCCACTTTTCACTCACTATTTCATTTTCGATTTTATTTGACACAATCTATTGAATAAGAAATGGAAGTACGTTACAACCTCGATTCATCGAACAGTAGCGGTACCGGCTGCGCATCACACCTGTAACAATCAAGAGTCCGCACACTTTTATTTATCCGTCTTTGCGCGCCTGACGGATTTGGCCGGGTGCTTCTCCTACCAAGCGCAGATCTATCGATACGGGTCAAATAATAGATAACATTGCGTTAATCAAGGTTGCGTGAATCGAGGTTATAGTGCAATTATGTTTATTCTTTTATTTTCAACTTCTTACTCTTTTTTTCAATTTTCAATTTACAATTTTCAACTGTTAGCTCTTTATTTTCAACTTCCTACTTACATCGAACCTTCTTGTAGATCACGTCTATGGAATTGAATATTTGATAACCATGTACAAAGTTATCTGTTCTGATCCTAATCTGATGGTGCTAACGAACTAAAAATTCTCGGCAAGTAAAAATATATCTGACCGTATTGTCACAAGTTTTTCCCTATGTCCCTGAACCCTCGTGCAAATATGATATAGTACTGCATTCGGAAAGAGTGGCTATCAGCAATGGTCTTAGGGGGGTATCACAGGAGCATGGGAAGTTCGTGAAGTAGGAGTCAATCGATGAAATATACGATCATAACAATCCCAAATGGGTACACACAAGGAATATTGAATTCGAAAAAAATAGATTTCTAGAACACCGCCAGCGATGGGTGTGCGGTCGGTGCATGGCTCTGGTGTTCTGCCAAGTTAAACAATCTCAGCTGAGGTCAATACTTGGTTGGGTCAATCACTTAGCCATACGCCAACTCGTGCCTCGATCGATCAGTGGAAGAAATTTTTTCTCAGTTTCTGATGGTGGAAATTCACTGAAACACAGTAAAACTATAGCCACCTGTATCGGCCGGGTTTTACACAGTTTCCTTTTGCCTTCATGCAAATGCAATCCAGTAGAACATTAGGAAAGAGTGGCTGTGGACGACCCTCTTGGGGATCTCACAGGAACATAGAAGTTAGCGAAGTAGCGGAGAAGTGGGGTAAGAGGCTGGTAAAAACCTGCAAAGGTATACGAAGGAACATTAGAAATCAAAATAAAAATATATTTTTATGGCTCAAGGTATGATCATGAGACTCGGTAGAGTCTCGGGATAAATACATTTTCAGCTCTGTCATCTACTGTCCCGAGCGCTCGCCGAATCTATATTATCTTGTAATAAAGCGATTCGCGGTAGTGGGGGTAAAAATTTTATGACATCTTGACTAATTGTAGAGCCTCGGAGTCATTTGGCGGCTTGAAAAGCGAACTTTTCATTCATTGAACGACGCTTTTTCTATTGAGCCTAAAATTAGCACGATTAGTTGCGTAATTGCTGAGAAAAAACTTTGCACAGGTTTAGGATTATGCTCGATTCTAACACATTCAAAAAATTGCCGTGTCGGTATATGCGCGTGCAGCGACATAAGCAAAGGCGTTTTGTGGCTTACGGTTTTCTGATTGGTCAGATCGTGATCAAACACATTCAAGCATTCGACATATAGCTGTATATCGAATGCAGAAGATCCATACAAAGGCCTTTTGCTGCCTACCGTATTTCTGTTATATCTATATATAATAAAACACCAGTCTGTCAGTTGTAATGATTCAAAACGGAGTTTTGACATGATATGGATAAATTTAGAAAAAAATTCAGTTCGTAGTTCAGTGAATATAATGTGCGAGAATACCAAGAAGAATATTTTTGTTTAATAAAAAAAATTAATAGCTACGATGACGCATGTTAATCAAGAGACACGGTAGCGGCTCGATGCCAAGTATTAAAAGAAAAGCTTGCGCGAGCCCTGCCGCACTCTTATATACGTGAATATCACGGTTTTCGGGCTTACCTTCTTTTTCAAACCGCTCTCACGGGGGAACGGGTTGAGTAAATAATCTGAAAGTAGGGGACCATTTTTTTTAAATTTTTCTCTTTATTTATACGGTGAAAAATATGTCACCCGCTGGAGAGGTTATGTCTTTAATTACTTTCCAAGAGTAATACTCTTGGAAACAAAGTTCGTTTTTCATGGTGGCTATCTGTTTGTTATGGAGAATCATAAATTTAAAAAAACTGTTCACTTCATAGTTCAGTATGATACTAAAAATTAACTTTTTTTTGTAAAAGTGAATGTGTGAAAACATATATGATAAAAATGTATGATGTGCCCATAAATAAAAACTTATAAAAACAATAAATGTTTCTGAAATGTCTATTATAAAAATTGTACAAATTGCTTTTGGTGTGGAATCATGATTTTAAATAGTTTTTAGATGCCGGGTCCCTGTTATGATATTGAAATTCGCATGACTGAAATGCAAAAAGAAAAAAAAACCCCAATATTCTGCAGGCCGTGCTAAGTTCCTTCGCTTTTTTTTCTGACATCCCACTACATATTTTATATTCAGCTGGGGTTTCGCTGATTATCTGAGCATTGATATTCAAGGATCATCTTTCACAGCAAGTTGAAAGATCAAATCGTTAGTAATAGTCTAATGCCATCACTCGGTCAGGCTTGTGCAAGATACGAGTGAAAATGAAATCATGTGACAAAACTGTAAATATTCAATATTTATTAAATTCTATAGTGCGCATTGTGATATGATTTGTTGAAAAAAAGTGTTACCGTCATAATGAAACAAACAGGCTTAAACGTGCGAAACCACTCGATTTAATCAACCGCTTCATTAATTGAAGAAGAAACAAATAAAGAAATAGACAAAATAGATATCGATGTCGATGAATACCGTATGTAATACATTTTATATTCAGACTGATTATTGAATATCCCTTGGGATAGATTGTAATTAAAAATATTGTCAACAAAAAAAATAAAAAAATAAAAATTCAAAAATCGAAAAAAAATAGTAATTATGGCGGGCCCACGACCGGACCGGTCTTAAAAGTTGTTAAAAGAATAGTAGATTGAAATAAAAAAATTTCAAAAAAATCGAAAGATACACTCACTTTCAAAAACACGATTTAAAATTTCAAACTCAAAAATCTTAATCAAAAACACTTTAAGGGGACCGTATGGTCTAGAGCACGAAAATTTCACCTATTTTCACGATTTTTTTTTTGCCTTAAAAAATTTAAAAATCGATGTTTTAACTTTTCGGGTTTATTACTACCTTTATTAAGTATACAAAAAAATTTTTTTTTAATTTTAAAAACAGTGTTTATTATCATATAATTGGCATTGAAGACGACCCTCTCGAAAAATCCGACCCGGACGGTGAAGATCGATCCGAGACTTCTACTCATCTGAAACACAAAATTCAAGAAGATTCTTAATCAGAAAGAGTGCAGTTATGGTCGGGACTAGAACAAATCGAAAAAATTAAAAATTGACAAAATGGCGCGCTTTTGAAAAAAAATTCGTAAAATCGGGTTTTTTTTTCACTAGTTTTTTAGTATAAACAATAAGAAATTATTTAAATAAAATTATGATTGTAGTTCCGACGATAGCCATACATGTTGTGAACAACATATCCAAATTTCAAGTGATTCGGTTGAATAGTTTTTTTGTTTTCACCTGCGCAGTGCCGAAAAAAGTCGTTTCGAGATAAATGAGTTTAAAGTTTGAGGTACAGATATTTTCAAAAATTGAGCAAATTTTGAATACTTACAGTTAATCCGCGATTCCGGCACCATATAGGATTCCTTCGGAACGTTCATAATTCAAGATTTCCTCACTCCTTTCATTTCTTCGAGCTGTCCGAGCCTCTTTGGAGTTGTCCGTGCTCCTACGGTTGGCGCTCGATACTCGCAGCTCGTCTCGGTTTTGCGCTAGTTGCTCCGCTTGTGGCCCGATTGTTATGCCCATGGTCTCCATTATTTTCAATAGGGATGCAAATCCTTCATTGAATATGCAAGCGGAAATGTGAGTGGCAATATCAATGATTTTTTTTCCGGCAAACAGATGTTTCGGCGCAAGGTGCCACACGCAAGCATTGAAACTTTCGTTATTGTTCTGCGTATTACTGCCAATACACCTTTCCAATAAAGTCTCTGCTGTCAATTCTTCATAAATTGGTTTTAATATCTCTTGTGCTTCATCGCACAGAGCAGGTGGGTGCTCGTAGGTGTCTAAAGTACCTGCAGCCTCACTTTGACGCCACTTGCACCACGATTCGGAACCTGGAGGACAGTACGAGTGTTGCGGATTTTCATCTGTTGAAATTTTGTGATAATATGCTGCCCATATTTCACTTCTCATCCCTTCAGTCGAATCTGAATTACGTCTAATTGCTAGACCGTAATAAGTTGACAGCTCTTGCAATAATTTATTCGTCAATTGTTGACGCTTCGGTGTTTTATTTATCGATTTCCGCTGTGTCTTTTTTCCCTCTTCTTTTTCTGTCAATTTCTTTGTTGCTTTCTTTATTTGTGCATGTTTTTTTTTCGCATCAACAGCACGTTTGTACAAACGTTTTTTAACATGCAAAACACATTCTTTTTTGCAAACTAAAAAATCATCCCCGTAAGGCTTTGTGTCCAATAAGGCTTTGAACGTTTTCGTGTCGCGGACCGCTCTCTACCTGCGTTATGGGCTGTAGAAGCTGTAATATTGAGAATTTCCGCATGAAAATTTCACAGTATATTCTTGAGATACTATACTTTCGACATATCAAAAAAAAAAAAAATCGATTTTTTCAAATTTCTAGACCATACGGTCCCCTTAAATATTTTTTTGAATTTTTTTCTGTAAAGGCCATCTAAAAACAAAGATTAAAAAAAAGCTTTAATATGGACCATTATTAAGAAAGTTATGAACAAAAAACCAAAAAAAGAGCAATTTTTTTGAAAGTTTGATATTTTTTTAACAAGTAATCAAAAAAATCTCAAAATTTACCAGAAAGGCTCTTTTGAGGCATACTAAAAAACGTCAAAAAATTGAGGAAATCAAAAATGAAAATTTTTCAGACCGTCCGATTTGGCGTAGAACATCCCATATATATATATATATATATATATATATATATATATATATATATATATATATATGAGTAGATCCATTGGTTTTCGAGCAGTTTCTCGGGAGGGGTCTTTCGAATTTGCTGAAAATTGGGTACTTTGAAGTACCTCAAAAACTATCGCCAAATACCAAATTTCAACTGTCTAAGAAGTGCCCAAGGTCACGAGAACGAGCCTTTTAAAAGTCTAAAAATCACCATATTTAGCGTATCTTCAAAATGATGATTCACGAAAACCTCACGTTCAAATTGAATGATACAAGTCACATTTTGTTCAGTATGCCATCTAGTTTGTAGAAAAAAAAATTTGAGTCACCTAAGCCAAAAGGCCTTTTATCCCGACTAAGTTAATTAACTTGAAATTTTCAATAATATGATGATTTTAAAATTGACGCCACAAATTTTGAATTAAAAAATTAATGATGCAGTGTTCATTACTTTTTTTTTTTTTGGACATTATTTTACGCATATTTCAATAGGGTCAAGCAAGAAAATAATTTTTATACGTGAATACAAGAAGCCAAAATTCGTCGCAATTTACTTTCAATACAGCTCATCGCTTTTATGCTAATCTGATTTTATAAATGTGAATGCTGGTAAATTCAAACGCCACTCATTGGGTTATTTCCTTTTATTTAATTCGACTCACTCAGAAATACAAGAATATATAAAACTCCAAATGGAAATTGCCATTTACCTAAATTCATTCGGGAGCATCATATTTATACTAGATTTAATTAATATTTTTACGATTATATCAATACACATGAAAAATCTAATGTTTACGCCATACACAGTCTACACAATATCCACTTCGTTGACGCAGCCCAATTTAAAAGGACTAAGGTTATAATTGTATCAATTGAGGAATTGAGGTTATACTACACTTTTGAATTGAGGTTATGAGAGGTGTTGACATGGCATATATATATTACAAAATTGTACTTTGCGATCGCAGCGCCTCTCATTTTCTACTGATTTTTCGGTACACTTCTTGTACGGTGTGTTCATTCCTTCTCTCTAGTCTCCCTGGCTTAGACACCGGTATCCAGGAGTAACATAAAGAGACACAGCTCACCAATAGGGACCGTGCGTGAGCTATAGAGAGCAGCACCACCGCCGATGTGCGCGCTCTCTCGTGTCTGAATGTGCAATTTGTGCGGTGCTATTTTGACTTTGAATGATAGGAATAAAGACAAATTTTACGATTAATAATGTTAAAAATGAGCAATCAAGGTTTTCAGCTCGTGATTAATGATCGTGCTGGGGACTAAAATTATATAAAAAATTTTAAAAAATGTGGCTCAAGATATATCTCAAATGTCGTAGAAACACAAAGCACGAGCGACGAATCGGCCATATAATTCATTCCGTTTGTTTCTCGCTCTTTCATGCGAAATGGACAGTGCTCTCGGGAACACAACAGTATTTCAGAAATGGTCAATCTTCTCGAAACCAAAGTGGTGTGTGAGAGCTGCCCTGCATTTACTAATGTCTTTTTGATGAAGAAAAACAAACAAATCAATTTTGTATCGTAAATCAATTAAAAAATCTTATCGCCCGCGTATACGCGCTTGATTACTTAACACCTACAGCTAATGTAGAAATTGCCCACTTCGTGGCGTTGTAAGTACCGCGCACAGTCCCTATGGGGGTTGAGTAGATACACTCGAATAATTGTTGCTTTTTTCATTGATAACGAGATGGCGCGAATAATACATTACTTATTTTACGAATATGATTCAATTTTAAATTATGAGAAAATAACGTTTCTGAACGAATCTAAACAATGAGATTTCTAAAAATTAAGAGCTTGTCTATCATATTTGGAAAAATTTATGTATTTTAATTGAAGAACTGAAAAGATGTTTTTATTTTAAAAGAAATAAACATAAAATAATTTAAAGTAAAAATTTTGACTTAAATATGCTTTTTATAACGTGATAATAATGTTAAAAATTTCTTTACAGTTTTTAACACCATATCAGCTTAAATTTAGTGTGACCGTATTGAAATGTGCGTAAAATAATCTTCAAAAAAAAAGTAATGAACACTACATTATTATTTTTTTAACTCAAAAGTAATCAGAATTATTGTGATCTTCAGCAGGCTGTAGAGAGTGACGGTAGTTCGGGCCAAGAAATTCCTTAATGGGAGTCGTTCTAGATATAAAAAACTACTCTCACCTAAATTTTGGTAACGAATGAAGTTGATAGAAATGCGTAGTGTAAGGTAAAAGTCAGCGATTTTTCGTAATATTTCAAAAATGACAAACTTTGAAATGAAATATCTCTGAGTTCCTTTACGCAAATGAAATTTTTAGCTGCATTCGCTTGAAGGGTATGAAAGAACGAAAAAAATGAGCCATGCTAGAAGTCAGTGAGATTAAAAATGAATTTGTGGCGACAATTTTAAAACCATCATATTATTGAAAATTTCAAGTTATTTAACGTAGTCGGGATAAAAGGCCTTTTGGCTTAGGTGACTCAAATTTTTTTTCTACAAACTAGATGGCATACTGAACAAAATGTGACTTGTATCATTCAATTTGAACGTGAGGTTTAAGTGAATCATCATTTTGAAGATAGGCTAAATATGGTGATTTTTAGACTTTTAAAAGGCTCGTTCTCATGACCTTGGGCACTTAGACAGTTGACATTTGGTATTTGGCGATAGTTTTTGAGGTACTTTGAAGTACCCAATTTTCAGCAAATTCGAAAGACCCCTCCCGAGAAAATGCTCGAAAACCAATGGATCTGCTCATATATATATATATATATATGTTACTGGGCATGTGCTCCGAAGCCCAGCTACCTCCAGCGGCGCCATCTCCCAGGAATATCTGAAACAAAAACACAAATAATAATAATCATTAACATAATTTATTAAATAATATAATAAACAAACAATAGAGGGCCAGGTTTCTTATATATAAAAACTAGGGTACGGGATTATAAATATGAGGACAAAGGGAAGGACAGGGTTCTTCTTTTCGATATAAGATCCAATACGGATTCCTGACCGAGACGCTAGTGGGCATCTAGATAGATTTTCTGTCATAAGAAGTTAGCGAAACGTTAAGTGAAGGAATTAATTGACTAAATTAAGAAAAGGAGTACAAAAAGTTCTAAATTGAACGACGGTAGCCGGAGAACTGACGTGGCGGAGCACAAAAGAAATTTTGCGTAATCCGACTTGTACAGAGCTTAAGCGACCGCCTTTGAATTTGGAACAGGAGTCAGGATACAAAGGATATATTAATGAGGGTGAATTAAAAACTTACCTGAAATAGATCCATCTTTGCGAGTAATTGGTTGTTGAGAGTGAACGGTTGAGCAGCGCGTTGTTATTCCTTGGAGTTTTTCTTTTATGGCAGCACCGTCAGGACGTGGCTGCGAGATTTCAATAAAATTAATATAAAAGAATAAATAATAAGTTAGGGTAACCGGGAAAGGGAGTAAGGATCTCAAGGACCGGGAGGAAAGATTTTTAAAAATCAAAGAAAGAGAAAATTGAGAGACGGAAAGATTTCGCCGGTCCCAACAATTTAAAATTTGGAGGATAGAAAGGATCACCGCAAACTGCGTCAGTTTGGGTGACTTTGGGATAAGGAAAAACGAGAATAAGGAATAATAATTAGGTCACGGCGGTGACAGCTCACACAGACAATGACACTATAACACAAAACGCAGGAAAAAACGAAAATTGTAGTCCGAGAACACTGTAATTCCACAACTTTGTTCATTATCATCGTAGAAACAAACCCGAAGCGACGAGAACATTTAATTTATCCGTATTTTTTAAATTATTAAGTAAAATCAAAGCGGCGGCGATACACTCACACAAACAAACAATCACATCGAAAAACAATTATCCCATAACCAACAAAATTGTCACCCAATTACACAGTAACTTTACAGCTTTGTTCATGACACATATACAAACAAACGCGAAGCCTTTACAACACTTATTTTTGATTACCTTCGTAATTATCTCCGAAATCAAAACCGACGCAAACGCGAGCACACACGTACACGGGGGCAGCCATATTGTAAAGCTCGTATCGAAAACATTATCGATCGGGCTGTCGATCCGCGGCGCCACCGTCTGGTGGAGAATTTTGTAAAGTCACCAGCGAAACCCGAAAACATAGGCTCTGAAGTTGCAGCGGTCAGAGAACTAGGTCAAATTACGTAAAATATTCTCTGACGTTATCGCGCATAAATTACTATTAGATAATTATAATTTGAAATACACTTATTGTACATGAGAAAATGGGGGTTGAGTGAATAAACATACATTTGTAAATGATTTCTTCCTAACATACGGTTTTAATTAATTTAATCCTTATTCATGTCCTGAACCTACATAAAAATTATATTGAAATAACCACAAACGTTTCAATATATATATATTTATATACAATATAGAATTTCTTTTTTTATATATATATAGAATTTCAAAATAAAACCATCTTTACCACCGCATCGGTAGAATTCCTGGCGCGTTTTTTTTTTCATGTTTTCTTTCTTAAAATTTTTAAAAACTAGAATTCTGTTTTTTTTGCAAGTTTGAAAGATCCGAGCAATGTATTTTCCCCTTTTTTCGTTTTGTTTCGGATGAGTTTTTAGAATCAAAATCCCGTTTTTGTTACAATTTTTTAAAGATCAGAATGATTTCTTATTCCATTTTTTTTCGTTTACTTTCTCATTAGCTTAGTAATTATTTTTGATAAGTTATAAGTTATAAGTGAAAGAAGTAATCTTCTTTTTAGATATTTATAAGAAAGAGAACAAAAATAATTCAAAACTTTACAACTTGCAAGAAAAACCAGAATTCCAGTCTTGAAAACTTATAAGACAGAAAGCGAAAAAAATGGAATGAAAAACGATTTCGATCTTTAAAAAATTTCAAAAAAAATGTAATTGCAATTTCAAACAATGTTAAGAAACAAATCTTTAAAAAAGAGACAAATTTGCAAGTGATAATACGTGGATTAGTCCTACAGGGAATACCACGTCAGAAAAAAAAGTGTCTGAAACTCTACCCCTGCGGTGGTGCGGAAAGGGGTTTTATTTTGAATGAAAATAATTTTATTTTTATTTTATAGAAGTTACATATTTCTGTACTTATGCATATGATAAATATGAATATATGTACCCTAGAAGAAAAAAGGGTAAGGATCAAAGTTGTAGAGAATTGTATTCCTTACAAGTTTGTCTCCATTCATTTATGCGCTGACAGTTAAAATAAACGAGATAATTAAATTATTTAATTTTGCCCCCTTTTCAGATTTGACTTAAAATATATCGATCGTAGGCATATAAGGGTTGTGACAAAAATGGTAGAGAATTGAATTTCCCAAATGTTTAGTACTGACCATTTTTCAGTCGAAAGTTGAGAATGGCCACGTTATTTAACGAAAACTGATTCCCCCTTAAATTGAAGATAGTGGTCGACGCACACGCAGAATTTCATTCAATTTCTATTATAGATTCAAACTACCAATGACCCCGCTTCCGCCCGCAATAATTACAACAAAAATGTGGAATCGAAAAATTATAGTTTCAAATGTACATCCTGAGCTGCTTTCCGGAATGAAATGAGATTCAGTTCTTCCAGTAATTTCCAGATGTTTTTTTTAAATTGAGGGTCGTGAATATTTCATGTCCTTAGATTAAAATAACCTAAAACTTACAAAAAAAAACCAAATAAATAGAACATACTAAAAATAAAAATTCATGCCAATAGCTAGTATATAACCGAAAAACTATTCTTTCTCTGTTATTTCTTTTCGACGTTCGTGAGCACCAACTATCGAAATAGCTTTATTATATTTATGAACAAGATAATTCAAGATATCATGAGACATTAATTTCTATAAAAAATAATAATAACAGTTCAAATAAAAAAATAACTGCAATAAAAAAGCACGTTGATTTTTGAGAGAAATCCTTGATGTTTACTTGAATGAGCAATTTTAATAAAAAGTTATGGGCCGGACAAGTGCTCTGTGCATATACGCTCAATATACGGTAGTGAACGTTTATCAAATTGTTACCAATCAAACAATACTGGTGGCCTAAAGTAATAACCTGCGCTACGATGTATGGACATAAATTAAAGTTTCTTTTACATTATGAATACACAGGATCTAATGCAAGACTTAGCTTGATATCGATATTAAATCAGACGATACTTGAACATCGGGACTTAAACTTAGTTAGAATCCAAAACATTTCTAAAAATGAATGTTAATGAAAGATTAATTCAATATTCCTGCGTATATATGTTGAGTTTTCGGCCAATTTATGAATATTTTTAGTTGTTTCAGCTACCGCACAGAGAATATTGTTTTATTGGGTCAATTAGTGGAGACTATTTGACAACATTGTCTGTGCCATAGCCAAAACGATTTAAAACATTCCTACTTATGGGCAAGACGTTACCCATTAAGGTACTGGCTTTGCCCGTAGCTACTTAACTTGGGAGATCCCAGAAGCAATACACCTACTGCATGCTCATCGTTATCAGTACATTGATGTTAATCTTTTTTCAAACACCAATGAAATACTTGTCCTAGTATTGATATCATAAATTTTACTGCTGAACATAAATTAGATGTTGATTTTTTTTTATTTTTGTTTTCTTTTATAGACTTATAATTATTTTTATACAGTAATTGATTTTCTTTTTTTCTCGTGTTGAATCGACTAATTTTTTTCGATGTTACAATTTTTGTTTTTCTGTGTGAATAAAATGTAAATTACTTTCATTTTGGTTTTTTGGCCAGATATTTCATGATTAACATTGCTGGTATTTTATCTTCTATTTTTTTGGGGTTGGAGAGGGGGGCGGGTAGAATTTTTTGTGGAAACAAATAGAAACGCGGGTCAACAAATGTACTTATCCAGGTTTTTCCCCGTGAAGGATTTTTGCCCGTTGTAGAATTTCTGAAAATATTAATAATTAATTGACATAAAACAGATGAATGTTTGTTAACGTGAACTTCGAATTCGCGTAGCATTATTTAATATAATTTTTTTTTAGACTGGTCAAAGGTGCGAGTAGGGGTAATTAGGGAAGAAAGTTAAAATAAATGGGTACCTTTTCTAAAATAATTGAACTTATTGTAACGCGAGAAATATAATTGTTTCGTTGGGTACGGGTACGGGAGGAGAGTTTTGCGGGCGTTGGTCTATCGAAGACTACTTGTTAACTGACTTGAGTTTCTACGTTATTGGATCCTTACGGGGCGTAGCGACGAGTGAAATCCCTTCGTCTCGAAATACTTTTCGAGACGAAGGGATTTCACGTTGACAAAAACTCAGCCTCCATTCAGGCTGACTGACCAGTGCAAACACAACAATCGCGTGAACGACGAGCTGCATCGAGCACATGAATTTTACGTGTCAAAATTTTATTATTTAATTTAACGCAAATTTGAACATATTTTGCATAATGTTCAAAAAACAATCACCGTATTCTTCAATAGTATACAATTAATATCACAAGTTCACTTCGCCGCTCCCAAAGTATTTATCGAGGCTCTGCTCAATGCCATTGTTCAATACCAGGAATACTACTTTTTTCAAACAATATATTGTGCGTTCACTAAAACATGGACTTTAATAACCACTTCTAGTTTTAAGGATTTAATAGCCGCTTTTGTGTTTTTGTATGTCGAAGCCAAAAGTTCCCTTCTTTTTCAATTGAAAAACAAGAAAATCTCTTTTACAAACAATGACAAACCTCTCAATGGCAAAAATCCCCATGCAAGACAAAACAAAAATAAATAAGAAACACAAGAGACAATAGTGGTTTGGCTGGTTTGAAGTGGTGAGACAACGCAATTTCTTGTTTCCCGCATTGATGCTTAAAAGTAAGGTCTCAGCCCATCGATCCCGGTGGGAGCAGTCTTAAGGTATTCCTTTCGCGGAGGGCCGTATTTTTTGGGCGCATAAGCAGGGCCCTCCACATTTGTTCATAAATTAGGCTGCATTTTGTTTCAAAAAGTTATAACCAATTATTAGTCCGAACTGTAAACATAAATCGAAAATTTCAGCTTAATTGTGTAAATTATGAAACTTTTTGATATTTTTTGGAGAGCTACAAATGTCAACAACTGCACTGTCAAAGAGAGAAGCTGGACTTATTGTATTTGGTCAAACAAAATAGCGAAATATGAGTGAAAATACGTATAAAGTACGCAGTGACATTGATAAAAATGTGAGCCAATTTGTAACGGGCAAAAACAAGAATAGCGTTAAAAATATTGTAAAAACTGCCGAAGATAACATAACCTCTTGAACGTCATGGCTGAGAAAAATCGTCTGCTGATCACATTCTTTCAAGTTCTATCGTGAATATTTTCTTCAAACGTCCGGTGACTCTCTGTTTTTATCGTTGCTACGGAATCTTTAGAATTTAATTTACCGCAAGACAGTTTAAATCAAACATCTATCATTATTTAATATATGAATTATTAAATAGAAATGTGAGCAACAGGTCATCTCCATAAAGTGTCGTGTAAATTAGACGATTTTCAAAGTTATAATTCTTTTCTAAAGGTTCGGTAACCTGCCTCGATATTTTTCCAGTGGACTGGGATGTGCTTTTACTTTTATGTACAAAAAAATCCGTGAATTGTCAAATATTCGAGTTCGTGAAAGGAATACCTTAACAATTCGTCGGGTAAAGAAGCATCGTAAACGTTCTACTGACTATTCTACTGAGATGTACTACGTGACGCTGGATAACCAAAAGGCATTCATTATTATATGTCCAGAAACACATGTACATACACTACCATATACACTACCATCCATAAATTTGGTAATATTCATATTTCTTAAATAATTTATGAAAAATTATCTTTCGCTCAACAAATATTCCATAAAGAAATATGATATTTATTTACAGTTAATTAAGAAATCGTGATATAATTCTCTAAATTGATACAATCGATTTCATTTCCTTGATTAAGTTTTGTGTGCTCATTCATTTGGCATTTTCAAATTCTATATGTATGCTATCATAATGATATATGAAAATACAACTTGGACTGTTTTGCTTCAACTGTATTAATTTTGGACTACTTCGAATATTTTTCATATTTGATTTAATTTGGTATTTAATGCAAAAAAATTCATGTGGGTGCGTACTTATTTTTGTTGAACGGTCGAACAATGCATTTAAATCTCAAAGCGCTGACAAAGGTTGTGTGGTTTTTCAATGCTGATTCATCGCATAGAAATTTTCTAGATGAAAAAGAAATTATTTATACAATTTTTGTATAGTTATTCCGATGAAGTGAAAAAAAAAACATTTGGTTCATTTAATGTTCAGGGGGAAACAACCTTTAACGAAACGATGAAAGTATAGTTAGTCAAATAATCAAAAAATATATTTTAACAGAAAAACAATTCATTCGATTTTTTTAATATTAAGAAATATTTCGACAGGTGGACCTGAATCAAATCCTGCTACACCGGCAACATTATAAAATTCATTCAAGTGTAGACTTAACTTGGACTGAAAAATGGCAGGATAGAAAGTATGACTTCAAAGTGAAAATTAACAGTTTATTGGTTCTGTTCTTGTACCGTTTGCGGATCAGAAAACAAAAATTCATTATGGAAAATATGTGCTGGATAATTTACACAGCTTTGTTGTCATTTTGCAGTAATTAGGAAAAGTTTTTTTCATTTAAATTAGAATTTGGATACTTGATTTTGTATTTTCACTTTTGTTCGTTACTTGATAAAATATGTTTTGTTAATGAGTTTATTGTTTAAACATATATGAAATCTTTTACAGTTTATACAAGATTCCCATTTGCCTAAAATATTTAAAAAAATGCATTTCTAGTATTATGAATACAAATATTAGAAGTATTGTTAAGAAAATCACATTAGATTTTTGTTGACCGGACGTATCTTCGCATGGAGTCGAGTTAACGTTTGAAAGAAACGGAAAAGAGCTTATTCTCCGGTATAGAAATGCGTGCCATCTTGCCATTTTTTATTTTCAACTTTTCTTATTAATACTTGACGTCAAGACACTACCGCATCTCTAGATTAATTCATATGCTGATTAAAAACTACTTTCATGTTTATCGCAGTTAAAATAATTGTTTATTCAGACGGAGATTATCATACCTAGAGTCGCGGTAGCGACTCGAGACAAGTACAAGTACATCATATAAAAGAGAGTTTGCTCCAAGACTCTTTACAGTAAGGACCGCATTTCCATCTGTTTTCGAAAACTTTCAAAAATTGTTTCCGTAATATTTAAATATATACGGCATTTTGGAGGATGTTGCGGGTTCACGTATTTTTGATTTTTTTTCTTTCGATCGTGGAACTATTTGGAACTATGCAGCTTAACGCGTATTGCAGATATTAATATTTTATTTTTTCGTTGCATCAAAAAATTGTGCATTTTTTCGCACACATTTTTGATGCTCATTTGTTTTCCGCAGTCACTATCTAGTGACACTAGTAATATTGGTATAAAATTCTGGTGATATTCGATCGATGGTTCATACGACAGCTGACCAATATCTTCCTTAAAACAGTCGTGAGGTTATAAAGATCGCGGTCAATTTCAAATTTTGGTTAGAGTGGCGTTTATAGATAGATAGAAGAGTAAAGAGTGACTTTTATATAAATATAAGAGTGATAGTGGGAAAATAAAGTGTAATAATAAACTATTGAATAGTGCCTAAATAAACAATTTTATTAATTAAACCTAATAAATAATAAGGTTTATTTAGAAATCATTTTCTTCGTTTTTTTTATAACTAAGAGAACGGTGTATGATAAACGCGTATTCGGTGAATATTTAAAATCTTTGTTGTGAGGTTATAAAGATCGCGGTCAGTTTCAACTTTTGGTTAAAGCGACTTTTATTATATTATTGATTGAAGAGTGATAGTGCAAAAATAAAGTGTAACTCAATAAATAAACTTTTGAACAGTGTCTAAATAAATATTTTTTTTTATTAACCCTAGTCCCAACAATCCATTTTTTCGAACCTAAACTCTAAAACGGAGTTGAAAACGGTGCCTCTTCTCTTTTACCATAAAATGTTCCTCGGATGCAATATGATAATTTTTAGGAAAAATTTTCGGGGCGGACAAGTACTCTGTGCGTATCTGCTCAACGTACGCTGGTAAACTTTTATCAATTTGTTACCAATCAAACTATACTACAAATACTACAAATGAGGGTGCGGCAGTGTTCAAACTTACGCAGGCTAATGCAATTCTTTATGTTTTTGAATACTTGTCATCGAGCCGCCGCGGTGACTCTTGACTAAATTTTTTTAGGACTCTTGTAAAGCTGTATTATAAAGTAATAACTTGATATTATGAAACGTAAATTAGAAAACAGTAGGTATATCACAATTATTCTATAAATAAGAGTGCAGCACCGCTCGAACTAGCGCAGACTATTGCAATTTTTTTTTATAACTCAGCGTTTAACCACCGCGATAGCTATTAATTACATTTGAGAGTTCTTATAGTTCCAAAAATTATAGGGAAATTCGATGAGATAAACATGTATTAGAGAAATGCTATTTCAACATAATATTTTGGAGATTTTATAAAACATTATATAATTGCACCTACTTGGCCATATATGCTTTAGTATATCTATTTATTTATCAACGTTTTGTGAAATCCCAACATTTATGAGGTTTAAATTATATCTCCTCTGTACAATTTGACTTTTTGATAAGATAATGATAGCGGTTTTCCATAAAATCTTGTATGATGAGTTGGTTTTTGGAGAAAGGTTTTGTAGAAAGGGATTTTTATTCCGACGACTTTGTGTTAGTTTTAGTAAATTTTTGTGGGGATTTGGTTTTTTTGAGGGTTTGATAATTTTTTTCTGAGGGCGGTTTTTCATAACTTATTATGATGAGTTGGTTTTTAGAGAGGATTTTTGTGCAGAGGGATCTTTACATAAGCAACTTAGTGTGGGTTTTAGTAAATTTTTGTGAGCGTAATTTTGGCGGAAGGGGTTTTACTGAAACGACTATTTGGGAGGCGTAAATGTATTTGTCTCAGATTTTTTCACGGCATTCATGCTGTATTTTGCCATTTTTATGTTTACAATCATTTTATATGTTTTTCGCAAAACCCAAACAAGTTGGTTTTTTTGAGGGTTTGATAATTTTTTTCTGAGGGCGGTTTTTCATAACTTATTATGATGAGTTGGTTTTTAGAGAGGATTTTTGTGCAGAGGGATCTTTACATAAGCAACTTAGTGTGGGTTTTAGTAAATTTTTGTGAGCGTAATTTTGGCGGAAGGGGTTTTACTGAAACGACTATTTGGGAGGCGTAAATGTATTTGTCTCAGATTTTTTCACGGCATTCATGCTGTATTTTGCCATTTTTATGTTTACAATCATTTTATATGTTTTTCGCAAAACCCAAACAAAACCATTTCCTAAAATATCCGATACCTCTAGTCATTTTCGGAAGGTAGTATTAATATTTTATCTACTCGAATGATGTAGGAAAATTCTGAAAATATCGTAAACATGGTCTTTCTCGACGTGGAATGGACCATATGAATACATTTTGCGCATCAGCTTTGGATGGGCCAAAAATAAAGTAATCTCTTTGGATTTGTTGAAGGTTGCGGGAGAAAATAGGGGGCTGAAATCTGATTTCTTCGCTCCAACCCTGGAGCTACTATGGACAGAATACAATCCGTCTTTATTACATTTGTCGACAATGCGTTACCGTCGTACTTTTACGCAGCCTTACTGTAAATCACTATACACAGTAGGGGAGCAGGAACGGTAATTGAACCAATCACAAGTGAAGAAAGTATTTCTACTACTTCTAACACAAGTGAACAAATTAATAGAAATTGTAGCATTATTGACGTATACTTTTTTTCTCCATCAACCGACTATCACATTGGTAACGAAATCACGATAGTAGGAAGGCGAAATTACAAAACAGCTCAATTAGTGATTTTTTGTATTTTTTGTTGTTGTCGAATATATCGTCGTTTTTATGTAAATTCTATTCCGTTCAAGAGAATTTTTCTAGCGAATAATAATAATAGCTACCTTTGTGTATTTGCGAATATACAGTCTTTTGTATACTCGAAAATGTATTGGGTTGGCAACTAACAAGGAAACCTTCCCAGGTGTACTCCGCCGATTTTGTTCCGCTTGGAGTATGTTATTCTATATTGAAATCTAAGAGATACCTATTTTTTTTTTTTTGCGGAAACTCATATTTAAGGGGTGAAACACATCCCTAAAGTTGAGGTCTCCCAGGGGAGGTTGTTCAGTTCCATATATATGCAGACAAGGGGGCAAAATCAAACCAATTGCATTCAATGCTTCATAAAAAGTTATGACTACTGGATTTTTTTCAGCCCTGAGGGGGTGAATAAGCCGAAGTTATAGGGGTTGAAAATTAAAAAAACGTTATAACAAATAGAATATGCTCGATATGGAAGTGAAAAAAATTGCATAATTAACAGTTTCAAAAGTTAAGTGATACATGTTTTTGCATTTTTTGAAAAAATGCATCCTTAAGGGTGTACTACCCTTACATCCGAATACCTTTAATTTCTGTAGATACGTATTTTTTTAAGTATCTATCTGCTAGAAAATATTCTTTTGGATATATTAATATATTTTGGATATATTAATAGATATAAGATTGTTATCAACATAAAAAAAAAATCCCTTGAAAAAAATTGTTTTAATAAAAAAATTGCGATTTCGTCTTCGTTATATATAATAATCGTTACAACATATGATTTAGGTATCGCAGATAATGAAAATTCTTTTCAATCACATTGTTACCATATTAATATTTCTAATTATTGTATCATTGTTTTTATTATATTTTATATGCTGTATTTTGTACACATGTATTTTTGATTGACAAATGAAATTATTCATTATATTCTTTACAATAGTGGAAATCGTCAAAAAAGTGTTGGAAACATAATGATTTTGTACACCATGAACACCTAACAACAGCAATATTTTGACATCCAGGTACATCACAATGCGCTTTGCAAGTTTTAATACTAAAATCTACAGGATTTTCAAAATTCTCCGCTCGCCATTCATTATAACCGCTTTTAAACCATGAATACCTAAATAAGTTTACATATCGTGGAGATGATAATTGGTTGTGAACAAGTGACTGAAGCTTAATTATATTATTTCGTAAATGCAAATTTAAATCATAATCCATTAATATGACATTGTCAGAAAAATGTTTCACATAATTTTTCCATATCCTGAAGCCAAAAACATCAAAAGGTTGAATCTTTCCCGTTGTACCCTGCGGTATTTTTCTTAATTTTATATTTTTATCCCGAGGTTTCGCTTCGTCAACAGCTCGAGGGCAATGTCCAGTCCAGGAGTCAATTAATAAAATACTGTTTGAACCAACTTGGGGGAAGAAGACATTTTGTAGCCAGGTTTTAAAATGTTCTGCAAGTATGAATTAATTTTTCAATTTGCTTCGTTGCAAGAAATAAACAGTATCTTATGTGTCAATATAAGGAATTCTCTAAAAAAATAATTTTTATTATTGCCTGAAGTGAGTTTTCCAGATTTCGATACTTCTATGTAAACGTTTTCTGGTCTGAATAGTGACGATTCCACTATTGGACCAAATTTACCACTTGGTTCTTTCAAAACCAGGAATAGCGGAGAAAGAAGCCTTCCGTCACCTGCTATAGTGGGCTGAATCGTATAACTATGTGTTGTAGAAGCAATTAATTGTACAAGGCATTCAACTTGTTTCTCTCCTTCAACCGCTAATGTTCTTCCAGAATGCATTTCTAATTGGAAACCACTTTGGTCCGAATTGTAGAAGTTCGGTAATCCATATTCTTCTATATCGATCTTCACTTCAGAGACAAATTGTTCAGCAAGCTTTCGCAGATTGTCTGCATTTTCAATACTTTTTTTTGTGATAAATTTACTGATTTTTCTGGAAACAATCCTATGAGCTTTCTTAAATGAGTGTACCCACTTGTCTGACGCCTTAAAACGGACATCTTCATGACCGATTTCTTTTTGTGCTTGCATTGCCCATTTTTTTAAGTCGATGTCATGTACCATAAGACCAGCATCAACGGCAGCTTTAAAATTGGCTAAAGTGCACTCGTAAATTCTAGCTATTTTTTCTTTATAAGTTCCACCTTTATTTAAATATTTAGCCCATCTTTTTAATTGAGTCACTGATTGTACTTTTCTAAATTTTTTGTTTAACGCTTGATAGGCTCAAATTTTTAGTTTTGCCACTTCTCCAATAGTTGACTGCCCTCGATTTATACTCGTACGAAACAGATTCATCATCAGTAGTACAAACATCCGGAGGTAGTACCGGATCATTGATTGCCGATCCCCATTCTTCGTCTTCTACTATTTTCATATCCCAATCTTTGTAAGGTTCTTGGAAATATAATGAATCTTCTACGATTGTTTCGACGCCCATGTAATCTTGCATAGCATTCGTTAATATATTTTCAATGCTTTTTTTAATTGTATTTCATCATTATTTATAGGGCTTTCAGATATATTTAGGGCTTGAAAATGTGCCAAAACTAATCATATCACATTAAGCGGATTCACTTTCATTTTTGATAATAAATACACTTGATTTCTTAACTTATGGAACTTTTAACAACTTTTGATTGCAAACAAAACACAGAGCTATACACGCCTTTGATTGTTGATATTATTTTATCACGAGATAAATTCCTTCTAACTCGCACTTATCGAATTGAAGCAATTTCTGAAGAACGCGACTTATAAGCGTAGCACAGGCCATCATATGTCAAATAAGAGAGGCAGAGGCAGATAACAGTTATATATTTCTTATCAACGTATTTTGAAACTTCTTTCAATGATAGGTGAAGTAGAATATCAACTCGGAGAATCAGATAGCTAATAAGCAAGGCTAACGAACATATACAATGTAAGGTTCGAAATGATAAAAGATATCAGTTCATTTACTGCTACGTAATTGTAACAACAAACATCACGTGTATAACAAACTTCTTTTTCTCTAACAAAACGAGAACGAATCTAGCCGATTTTTTCAACAGTTTTTTGATAATAAAAAATAAAGAAATAAAAATAAAAATAAACCCTCCATAGCAAAATAGTGACACACATGCAAATTAATAATCTTTTTAAAATTATATTTTAGACAATAATTTCGGCTAGAATCGTGCACATCGTTTTTTTATAGGACATTTTCAATGATAGAAATTTCAATGATAGAAAGAAAAAAACAGTGTACAAAATGAAAATAACGTTAAGAGTTCATCCTCTATTCCTTAAGAATGATTTAATGAAACATCAAAAACTCGGTTGAAACAAAATCGCGAAAAAAGCTACTTTTCGGTCTCTCAAGAAAAGAATTTTCATTATCTGTAATGCCAGAATCATATGTTCTATCGATTATTATAATCTATCGATTATTTTCAAGGGATTTTTTTTAATGTTGATAACAATCTTTTTAAACAATTTCACGATATGTTCTATATCCAAAAGAATATTTTCTAGCAGATAGATACTTAAAAAAATACGTATCTACAGAAATTAAAGGTATTCGGATGTAAGGGTAGTACACCCTTAAGGATGCATTTTTTCAAAAAATGCAAAAACATGTATGTCTTAACTTTTGAAACTGTTAATTATGCAATTTTTTTCACTTCCATATCGAGCATATTCTATTTGTTATAACGTTTTTTTAATTTTCAACCCCTATAACTTCGGCTTATTCACCCCCTCAGGGCTGAAAAAAATCGAGTAGTCATAACTTTTTATGAAGCATTGAATGCAATTGGTTTGATTTTGCCCCCTTGTCTGCATATATATGGAACTGAACAACCTCCCCTGGGAGACCTCAACTTTAGGGATGTGTTTCACCCCTTAAATATGAGTTTCCGCAAAAAAAAAAAATAGGTATCTCTTAGATTTCAATGTAGAATAACATACTCCAAGCGGAACAAAATCGGCGGGGTACACCTGGGAAGGTTTCCTTGTAAGTTCTGACTCACTTCAGATACACAGATATATTTATAATTTTGTTCTTTATTTAAACATGTCAATCTACAATATAATCACCAGCTGTGTCTATGACTTGTGTCCATCTAATGGGCAAGGACTGAACGCCGCGCTCCCAAAACTTAGCGGGTCGCTGTTCGAAAAATTCCGAGATTACGTTTTTGACATGGTCGAAGTCTTTGAAGCGTTGATCACGCAGGAAAGTTTTAAGGTCTCGGAACAGGTGATGATCCGAAGGTGCCAAGTCCGGGGAATACGGCGGGTGTGGAACCGTGGTCCAACCAAACTCTCCCAGTAGCTGGCGGGTGATTGAAGCAACGTGGGGCCGAGCGTTGTCATTCAATACGTGCACCTTTGTCACTCTTCTCCTCTTTGCTCGCATTGCAGCAGCCAATTTGCGAAGCTCCTCGACATATACGTTGACGGTCACCTTCTGTTGTCCATGGAGTAGTTCACAATATATCATTCCGCGTGCATCCCACCAGCAATACAGCAAAACCTTTCGTCCGTGGGTCTCTGGTTTGGGCTGATCTGGCGGTTCTATTTCGCGCGGCAGCCAATAGGCCTTCCGTTCATTGTTTTCGTAGAGGATGTAACTCTCGTCTCCAGTCACTAAACTGCCAAGAAATTCCTTGCGTTTCGGCTGCAGGAGCAATGGCTGGCAGATGGACACTCGGGCAGCCCGATTGGCATCGCTCTACTGATGAGGTGTCCATCTCGTCAGCACTCGCCGATAGCCGAGTGTACGCAGCCGGTTCTCGATAGCTGTCTATAGCCGAGTGCCTGCGACAATTCCCGAGTGGTAGCATTTGGGTGCTTCTTCAGCTCTTTTGATATGGCGTCGTCTTCCAATTCAATAAGTCAACCGGAGCGCTCTCGCTCTTCCAGGCTCGTATCTCTGGAAACGAAGCGACGGAACCAGCGGCTCACTGTCGATTGTGTTACGGTGGCCTCTTCGAGAGTAACGTTGATATTGATGGTTGCCTGCCTCGTACTGCTGCCACGTCGAAACTCGTTATATATTACACCTCGAATAGCGCGCTCATCCATGTCGAGAATTAGACTCCCGCAGACGTCCGCAGCCGGGCTTTTATACCCACCGTGCGAAAGCTTCTAGAACATTGTAGCAGTTGCCAGTTATGGAAACTTTCTAGAATGTTCTAGAATAAAAAAAGGGAGATTTAAAAAAAGTGAGTCAAGACTTAGTTGCCAACTTAATACAAAGAAACCCCAATTTTGATTAAAAATTATTAAAGGAACACACAAAAAAAATAAATCGTTTAAAATTTATCGGCTTGTACAACCTCGAATGACCGTTGTTGTCCTTGTACGGTTTGGCTCGTGTCGGCTTACCAATCCCAGTCGTGTTCATAGATCGACACTCAATTATCGATAGAGAAGCATAACTGTACTTTATCTGTCGGAGCACTCATATTATGACGCTAAAGTTACCTACGCGATTTGTCTTAATTTTTTTTATTTTAATTCTCAACTTGACGTATCCCATCAGTTATAAAGTTTTGCATATATCAATAACCTAAAACAGAGGTCAGCTAATAGATGATTAAAGTCGGCGAAGGGTATTTAATATAAAGCCAAATCGAATTCGCTGCTATACGGAGAGAATTAAACTTTAAAAATTTCCGTGCAGTAACAGTAGTGCGGTGATAACCTGCAATTTTAAAGATTATTTATTACTGAACAAAACACAAATTTTCATGAAAATTAAATAAAATTTTTTATTTAAAATATGAAATTTTACCGAAGTGTCTAGTAAATTTTGATGTTCAATAAAATACGCAGAACATAAATTTAAAAATTGTATAATAAAAGTGAAATTTTACCGTGTATTTTATTATTTTATGTCTTCAAGAAATGTCCTTGAAAAAGTGTCATACATATGACGATTATTTCAATGTTTATTTTGAAATATTATATAAGCGTTACGGTAAATTTTACCGTGCTGTACAGTAAAAATTTCTCTACAAGTGTTAATGCCAGGATGGTGTAGTATTTAAAATTTTACATTTCACAAGTTAAAAAACCCGCGCAAAGAAATGAGTCTCGGCAAGACGTCTGGGCAAAAGTCTCGGCGAGTTGTCTGGCTGAGAACGGTTTACGAGACTTTTAAAAATTTTTCCCGGGAGTCTCGCCGAGACTGTTTCCAAGATTTTTTGAACATTTGTTTTAAGAATCTCGCCGAGACTGTTTCCAACATTTAAAAAAAAATTTTTTTGGGAGTCTCACCGAGACTGTTTCCAAGACTTTTCGAAATTCTTTTCGATAGTCTCGCCGAGACTATTTTCAAGACTTTTTGAAATTCTTTTCGATAGTCTCGCTGAGACCCTTTTCAAGACTTTTTCAAATTATTTTTCGACAGTCTCTTTCGAAGACTCTCCAAGACCCTTTCCGATACTTTATAACTGGCCATGAATCTTGGATAGAAAAATCTATCCGACATTCGTGTCGTGATATTTTGGGAGTTGCTACGATATAGTGCATAGCATATACACAGTTTAAAGATTAAGAGATAGAAAAACATCTGATTCTTATAGGCAAGACAAAATGTTGGTATTGATCGGAATAAGATCAAACAACGCGATCAGTAACGCGATTTTTTATATCGAGATAAAACTCCAACTGGACTATATAAGAAATGGGTGGGCTATACGAGGACGCGAATGACAACAGCTCAATGCCGACTACCAGTCGGAAAAACAAAAGTTTGTAGAGCTTCCAATTTTACTCGACAGGTGGCCTTCTTTCGCGTCCACGGATAGTCCGCCCGATTTCTATATAGTCTCGTCGGGATTTCGATTCAATATTATCAAATCACAGGCTATGATCTGCTCCTAAAGACCAAAGACGTTGCAACCATTGCACTTTGTCTTGCCTAAGGTCTTGAAATGATTAAAAAAAATGTTTCACATCCAATGTCATTCATTATCACCATCAATAAATGTAAAGGGAAAAAAAAAAATTCAAAAAATCTTGGAAACAGTCTCGGCGAGACTCTCGTCAAAATTTGATGAAAACCTTGGAAACAGCCTCGGCGAGACTCTCAGGAAGAATTTAAAAAAGTCTCGCAAACCATTCTCAGCCAGACGACTCGCTGAGACACTCGCCCAGACGTCTTGCCGACACTGATTTCATTTTGCGCGGGAAAACTTATCGCTTATGAATAAATACACTTTGTCAACTTGTCCTCACGTTCAAATGTATAAAAGGCCATTTTTACCGTGCATTTTACGATAAAAAGTACTGTTTAATTCTCTCCGTGTATAAGTGAATAAGCCAGCGAAAATCGTTATAGATATTGATCTGTGTAACCTCTGTGAATTGAAAGATGCATTTCATCATTCGTTCTCCATTGGCAAATATTCGTCTACAAACTCCTTCAATGTTTTTCTATTATCACAAAGGACTTGAAATAAGTAAGTTCATTGAATGCACTTGGACCAAAGTCAAATTATTTTTTTTTGCGTCATAAATTGATATTGCCATTGATCTGCATTTCACTTTGTAATTGACTGTCGTTGAATTTAATCAAGAGCCGCGATAGCGGCTCGAAGCCAAATACAGTGCGACCTCGATCTTTTTCCACCTCTTTTTTTTCATTCTCCTTAACTCTTGCCCCCACTCTAATTTGTCTCGCCGAGGGGAATAGTGATTGTGGGCATTACTATCCTTACTACACTCATCCGACACGTTGGCGTGCAAGCGCTGCAGTAGCATAACCTTAAACTCTAAGGCTAAAAACGGGTATGCGCATTTCGCGCCATTTCGTACCTGCCCACGACATTTCAGATACACCTCTCAGCTGAACTCCAATTTTTTACTACTCCTCTCCCCAACTGGAAGAAAATCAGGGTCGCACTGGATCAAAAAGAAAGCCAGCGCGAGCCCTGCTGCACTCTTATACATTCGAATCTTATATACTTGAACCCAGAATATAGCAAGCCATTATCTTTTTCGAACCGACCTTCACGTTCAAAACTGACTCTAATTTCACCACCAGTCGGAAAAATAGGGATGCAAGCCGACTAGGCATCGCTGTCTCCAGTCTTATCTAAACGAGCTCCCGCATCACCGAATTTGCTGCAAGTTATATCTTGAAAATGTTCAATGAATTGCGGGGTTTCTTGTGGATACTAGAAGAACGGTTTGAACTGCTCCATCATATGCACAAATTGCAGTGATCAAATGTGTAATAATACACCACTTATATCAGAGGCCAACGACGATAAATAATTAATATCGTGGTTTGAATTATTTATAGTGCTTTCGAATTTCGCTTTGACAAGGGAAACAAAAAGCAAAATTACAGTTCACGGGCATGTCCGTACTGTTCGGCAGTCTGACTAACTCTAACTTCAACTTATTTTCTAATGCAAAGTCATACACACAATCACTCATATCTGTTTTACATCCACCCGCGCAGAAAAAAATAGTCTCGGCAGGACGCCCGGCGAGAATCCTGACAAGCTATCCCGGCAAGAGTCCCGGAAGAATCCCGCCAGGGCGCGTTTGCGGGACTTTTAGGTCAGCGTTTCAAAGTCTCGCCGAGACTCTTTCCGATACTTTCCGAGAGTCCTGGCAAGACTCTTTTCTATATTTTTCGAAAAAAAAAAATTGAGTCTTGCCGAGACTCTTTCCAATACTTTTCAAAACTCTTTGCGAGAGTCTTGCTGAGACTATTTCCAAGATTTTTCGATAATCCCACTGAGACTCTTTCCAAAACTTTAAAAAAATTTTTTCGATAGTCTCGCCGAGACTCTTTCCAATACTTTTCAATTTTTTTTTCGATAATCTCGCCGAGACTTTTTACAAGACTGTACGAAATTTGTTTCTAGTCTCGCCGGGACTCTTTCCAAGACGTTAAGAATTTTTATCGATAGTCTCGCCGAGAAAAAATTAGTCTCGGCAGGATGCTCGGCGAAAATCTTGACAAGCTATCCCGGCAAGAGTATCGAGAGAATCCCGCCGAGGCACGTTTCCGGGACTCTTAGGCCAGCGTTTCAAAGTCTCGCCGATACTCTTTCCGATACTTTCCAGGACTACTTCCGAGAGTTCCGGCAAGACCATTTTGTGTATTTTTCGAAAAAAAAATTGGAGTATCACCAAGACTCTTTCAAGAAGAAAGTATCGGAAAGAGTCTCGGCGAGACTATGGAACGCTGACCTAAAAGTCCCGCAAACGCGCCTTGGCAAGATTCTTCCGGGACTCTTGGCGGGATAGCTTGCCAGGATTCTCACCAGGCGTCTTGCCGAGACTAATTTTTTCTGCATGGGTTGGTTTCAAGAGTCTCGCTGAGACTCTTTCCAAGACTTTTCGAAATTTTATTAAATAAATTTCGAATATTAAGGATTATAAATTTATAAAATATAAATTTATAAAATTTATTAAATAAATTTCAAAAAATAATGTTGGGATGAGAAACGCTTTTAATAATTGTTGGGATAACAAAAAAAAAAAGAAAAAAAATAAGAACCGAAGGAGGAATCGAACGCGAGACCTCCGGCGCAGAAGACCGAGCCCTAACCGTCTAAACTAGACAACGGCTCGACAAGTGTTTGACATTTTAAACTCATAAGACGCTTAGAAAACTTTGAATCGATTTTTTTCGGAATTTTCCGAGTAGTACGTCCTACTACGTTAACCACGTAAGGTGCTAGGGGTCCTCTTTCACCATAAAAAAATTCGGCCAAATCCCCGACCCCACGGTCGTGCCGTCTCCTTGTTAGTGACTGGCAAAGGAAAAAGGACTTCCCGACGACGTTTTGACAGTTTCTGTTGACGGATCTTAGGAGAAAAGAGGCTTCTCTTCTCGAATTGGTATAGTTTCACTTATTCTTCGATTTACTGGAAAAATCGCTGACGTTGAAATACGATCAAGTCTCTGTAAAGGATATGAAAAATGGAAAGGTAATGAAAACACATTAGCCTTTATCACCTGGTCTGAGAAGCATAAACCTCATTGTACAGCAAATCCCTCAGGAAGTGCTTGCAAAATGGAGGTAGATGGCATAGTAGAAATGTTTTTACGATCGGTAGAAAGATTAGCTGTGCGATATGGATTCTACATCGGTGATGGCGACACAAAGACTTTCAGAATGCTGCTTAATTGTTTTCCCTATGGTGAAGAGTTCGTTGTCAAAAAATTGGAGTGTGTTTTATATATGGCCAAACGCGTTTTCAAACGTGCAACTGAAGCAAGAAAATCTTTGATCCAGAAAAAAAGCTGTAAAGGAAGCGGAAGAGGAAAAAATCGCATCGAAAAACGTTACACCGAAAAAAGCCGCATCGAAAAAAACCGCACCGTAAAAAACTGTAATTGTGAAGAAAAAAACGGCTATCGTAAAAAAAGTGTCAAAAACACAAACTTTAACGATCAAGTTAATGAAACAGTTGTCTGAAAATTGCGGCTTAGCTATTCGAAGGAATTTGAATTCTATTGAAGGTATGCGCAAAGAAATATGGGCAGGGTATTACCACAAAATTTCGACCGATGTCAAGCCACAACATCACAACTGCTCGATAGAATCATGCAAGTACCTCAAAGCTAAGGCACTTCAGCAACATACAAACATCCTCCTGCTCTTTCTGAGGAAGTACAGGAAGTTTTAAAACCTATTTACGAGGATCTCACCAAAACAGAACTGCTCGAAAAGTGTTTAGGTGGCCATACGCAAAACAATAATGAAAGTTTTAACAACTGCGTATGGAATATGGCACCTAAACACATGTTCAACGGCAAAAAAATCGTAGACATTGCCTGCAAAGTTTCCGCGTGTGTCTTTAACCCATCAATGCGCAAAATGACAATTTTGGACACGCAATTTCAAGTACACAGTTTTAATTGAAAAACAAAAAAAATTTTTTTTCGAAATCTCATATCGAGGGTGCTCTTTCAGAATCTGGCATTTATTTTGTAAAATAAAATGAAAATCTTTATTATTTTTGCATTTTTAATTAAAAAGTCAAAATTTTTTGACGTTTTTTTTTTAAATCGAATTTGGTTGTTGTTGTTGCACTTGAATAACCATATTATCGCCAGCAATAGTGGTCCGAATGTCTGACCTTTCCGTAACTCTGGTTATGAACTCTTCTTTCCCTCTTAGTTTTTCCAAGATGGCGGTTTTTGCGAAACAGTATGATGTAAAATTCCATGATTTTTTTTCTCGAAAAGTATCAACTTGACGAAAAAATTGTATTGAACAAAAAGTGTTTAGAATTATCCAAAGAATACGTGTGATTTTTTTTAGAATTTTTTGAGCCATTTGTGAATTTTTAAAATTTGACAATTTTTTTGAAAATTTCAAAAATTCTAAAAAAAATTTACACGTATTCTTTGGATAATTCTAAACACTTTTTGTTCTATAAAATTTTTTTGTAAAGTTGATAGTTTTCGAGAAAAAAAAATTATGAACATATTTATTATGTGAGGGACAAAAAGTTACAACGGATTGAAGACGTAGCATAATCGTCACTCTGCCTATACGTATAATATATAGCGTCCTCCGATTTAATCATGAACATTTTTATCATACTTTTGTAAATTCGAATTTTTCAAAAGAATTTTTTCCCAAAAGAGTTTCACGATTAGTGTTATAATGTGCAACATTATTCCTATCAACTGTTGAAGTACCAAAACACACTTTGTTGATTGTATAACCAAAGCTAGTCAGATATTAAAAAATCTTATTGCGTCCCAAATTTTTGAACACGTTTAAGTTGCATGGTAGTAAATATAAATATAATAGTGTATATAAATATTTAGAATCATCCCAAGAATACGTGTGAATTCTTTTAGAATTTTTGAAATTTTTCAAAAAATTGTCAACATTGAAAAATTCAAAAATGGCTCGAAAATTTCTGAAAAAAATCACACGTATTCTCTGGATAATTCTAAATACTTTTTGTTCCATACAATTTTTTCGTCAAGTTGATACTTTTCGAGAAAAAAAATCATGGAATTTTACATCATACTGTTTTGCAAAAACCGCCATCTTGGAAAAACTAAGAGGGAAAAAAGAGTTCATAACCAGAGTTTCGAAAAGGTCAGACATTTGGACCGCCATTGTTGGCAATAATATGGTTATTCAAGTGCAGTAACAACAATAAAAATCGTTTAAAAAAAAACGTCGAAAAATCTTGACTTTTTAATTTAAAACACAAAAATAATAAAGATTTTGATTTTATTTTACAAAATAAATGCCAGATTCTGAAAGAGCACCCTCGAAAACCCCCTATGTGAGATTTTGAAGAAATTTTTTTTGTTTTTCAATTAAAACTGTGTAATTGAAATTGCATGTCCAAAATTGTCGTTTTGCGCATTAATGGGTTAATGAAGGATTTCGTCCAGTGCTTAAAATAATGGAAATAATGGGCGTCAAACTCGGCCCGATCGCCATCGGATTCGCCGACAATCGCGATGACGAGCGTGTTCGCTCTGCAAACCGCCGCAGTTCTGAGTGCTCAAAAGAGACCAGAATCAAACGAAAGCAAGCAAGACTTGAAGCAATCGGCGATAATGAGCAATCAGAAGGGATTTTGTACGGTGCAGGAATTGCCGATTGAGTTTAGGTAAGGGTTTTTCATAAACTTCAAACGCGTTTTTTTCGAAACAACTTTTTTAAAATCTAGCTCCATCGTATCTTTAAAACTAATTAACCGATTCTCTTGAAATTTGAACCACATATTATGAACATGATTCGCAACAAGATAACCCTCGATTATTTTAAAATTTTGATTTTCACTCTTTTTTTTTGTGAAAAACTGCGAAAAAACGCGTTTTTTTTACTTTTTTCGTTTTCCATCTGCCATGTTTTTATTTTTTGATAAAACTTTGTATCCGAGGGTCATTTTGTAGCTGGTATCATACTGAATCTAATGGACTTTGATTTTTTCGTTTCAGACAAGCCGTTGCCAAGTTGTGATGGAGCTACCTAGCCCACCTATTTTTGAGGCATTACGTTAAACTATAGTTTTTGTACTTAAAAATGAATAAAAATGAATAAATTTTTTTTTTTATATATATTTCAAGACTTTATTTATCAAGCCCAACAACTTTTATATTCATATCTTTTATAAAATCCTTAAAAAAAATCGCGAAAATGGCCTTCTTTTCGTGGCTCCAAAGTGGCCCCTTAACGTTTATATATTTGATACGTCAGGTTTACCGAACGAGACTTTTATAAAAACCATTTTAAGACTTCTCTAGTTTTTTGTTATTAACCCGTCTATATTTTGATCCCGTTATTGAGTCGATGAAAAATGTGTGATTATTTCGCAAATAATAAATAGAAACTTGCTGTCTCGACAGAATGGGAAAATTACGAAAGGAAAATAAGTAATAGCTTTGAATGCTTGGCGTTGTGGAATAATCGATGTTCATCAATCGATTGACTTGATAATTGATTGCAGAAAACGGAAATAGTGAGGGCGCACAAGTACACACCGTACGGGATATATTCGATAACAGAAACCTAGAAGTTGGGGCAAAGCTCGCTGGAGTTGGTTACGACCAAATGATAGTCTACGAGTATACATGCCTCTCGGGGTTTCGGCCATAGTTGCACATATAGTATGATATGGCTGACTGAGATGCGAAAACCGCGGCGAGAGAGAGAGGGGGGAGGGAGGCAGGGAGTCAGGGAGGGAGCGAGGAAGAGGGAGAGGGAGGGAGAGCGAGAGAGAGAGGGTTTGTCAGGGAGGAAGAGAGGGGGCGAAAGGGAGAGGGGCGGGAGGGAGAGAGAGAGAGAAGAGAGAAGGTCTTAGAATGCAATTACACAAGACTGTCGTGTAGCTGATAAGGAGACATTAATCAAACGCATCGCCAGCAGAGTGAGAGGAAGACAGGGAGGAAATGCTTAGCCGCGCGATTAGTTGGGTTCGACCATTTGCCCCGTTTCCTGACTCTATCAACCATTTTCGATTTTTCGTAAGCTATTCTCTTCATTTCAGTCTCTATATCGCTGGAATATTTTTCATTTATCATGCATTAAATCGCCCTATAAATCATTGCAAAATTTATGACTATTTTTTTTACTATTTGTTATGACATTAACACTAGATTTATCGGACCAGTCATTTTGACTGGTCGTGCAATTTCAATTCAAAATTCCTACTGCATGTAACATTTGCTTTCCGAAATTATATTATGACTTTTGTAGCTATAAGTTCATTTTATGAACTTAATGTTACATTATATATATTCATAACAAATATATTTTTTGTTATTGACACTTATACCAGTACCAGTCAAAATAATTTAAAGAGCTGGTATATCTAGTGTTAATTAAGAAATAATTCTTCGAATGGTTTTATTGAGCTGCTGAGAATACAAAGATGTACGGGAGAAAAAATTACAGACATGATGGCAGAAAATTGATGTAGTGTGCATATACATTGGCGTGCAAAAGTTTCGGGCCATCCTGTTTTTTCCAGTTAATTGATAAAATATTTTATTTCTCCACTCGTTCATTGTTCAAAATATTCAAGAGAGTCAGAATAAAGGTAACAACGTCGTATATTATATTTAATTATGGCGTATTTTTCGTGTACTACGTGGAATGACTTTGGTCGGTGTGCAAAGGTATCGGGCCACTATATCGCCGCGGCTTCGTACGTACGGTTTGTTCACATTTTTTTCCTCATTAGTTTCAAAACATGTCCTACAATGGAAAATCAGTCTCCTTTCTGCCACAATGCCGAAACACACGAATATTCAGCTTCGTGAAATCGTGTTAAAACTTTCGTCGGAAGGAAAAAGTTCTCGTGATGTTGCGGAGACTTTATCTATTGGCAAAAGTATCGTTAATCATATTATTACTAAATATAAATTAACAAACTCACTGTGCGACAAACGTCGGAGTGGTAGACCGCGAAAAACTTTGAATCGCGTCGACAAAATTATAAAAAGGAAGTGCATTGTAGATCCATGAAAAAGTGCTGCAGATGTTTCCCGGGAATTGCGAAGTGAAAATCTAACTGATGTTAGTCGGAGTACGGTATCTCGAAGTCTCAAAACTACGGGGCTGATTGGACGTGTTGGTATAAAAAAACCATTGATTAGCAAAAAGAATAAGAAGGCTAGATTAGACTTTGCGAAAAAATATCAGCGCTGGACGGTATCAGATTGGCGGAAAGTACTTTTTTCCGATGAATCGAAATTTCAACTATTCGGAAGTACGTAAGACGTCCAGCAGGTACTATATATAATGTAAGGTACCAAATTCCTACCGTAAAACACGGTGGCGGAAACATTAAAGTTTGGGGATCATTTTCTGATGATGGCGTTGGTCCGCTGGTGAAAATTCATGGCAATATGGACGCTGCAATGTACAGGGACATACTACAAGATCATATGCTCCCATTTGCAATGAAAAATTTGCTTCATGGTTGGGTTTTTCAACACGATAATGATCCGAATCACGCTTCGCGTCTTGTTAAAAATTTTCTTCAAAGCCGAAAAGTCCGCCTTCTTGCCTGGCCATCGCAGTGACCGGATTTAAATCCTATTGAACACCTGTGGCAAGACCTTAAGCATCGTGTTGGAATGAAAAATTACTCCAACAAAACAGAATTGTGAAACCATTTGCGAAGCGAATGGGAAAAATTGCCACAAGAACGAATCAAACAACTAATTGGGCCTATGCCTCGTCAGTGCGCTGCAGTAGTCGCTGCTAAGGGCATGGCAACAAAGTATTGAGTCGGGTGGAGAAGACCAAGACCTGCTTCCTTATTTTTCAAGTTTTTTGTTATTTTTTTCATACCCAAAAGTACGCGGCCCAATACTTTTGCACAGCCAGTCATAAAAAATTGTTGAACAATTAATGATTTAAGATCGATATCAATGTATACAACCTATTGTTTTTAAATATAAGTGATTATGTGTTATCATTACGCGTTTGTTTTTCTCCCACCACCATATTTCTGTTCAATGTGCATAAAAAATAGGGTGGCCCGAAACTTTTGCATGCCACTGTATTGGCCTATGTGATACTTTAACTAATTTGAATGTTCCTATGTTATACGTTCATTATTCGATGCACATTACATTCAGTCTCACACTTCTCATGCGTAAACTACGTTAAGGTTTCGTCTACTTTTCGATAAGTTTCATGTTATCTACGAACCATTTGTAATATGGTATGGAGAGTTAACTGTCGATCAATACATTTTGTGTAAAATTTTATGCCCATACGAAGACTACAACTGAATGTCGAACAGATTAAACTTCAAGTTTATTTATAAAGAAAAACAGCATATGTATAAAGTTTAAAATAGGAGATACATGACACTCTAGTGTGTTTTAGATTTTGATAATTAACTTATTATAAATATGAGCCGAAAGGAAATAGAAACTGTGTATCCAAAAATAAAGTTAGACAAAACGGAAAGACAAAACCCACCACATATGCGAGGGAGATAGCTGCTTTTGAGATTTCGAGATTACGGCTCAACAACAGCTCTTTGGAGAAAAGAAAAAAAACTAGTTTCCGCTATGCCAACAAACACGAACAGATGGCACGTCTATGGTTTCCAGAGCGCCAAAAATTTGATAGTCCTTAAGTCAAAATAATCGAAAGTTGAAGAGTGGCCAAAGATGATATTTCGATTATTTTACGTGTGTGTAGAATCACAGAGTGCACGGAATAGTGGAGTAGATGTGCATCATCTCGGTGTGTGCGCATGGAATCGTAGGACGCGTGCACACACATATGCACTCGCACACGCACATGCACACACATATGGAATACCTGAACCTGGGTTACCTATCCTACAATGCTCAAAGTAAAAAATGCTTTGTGATTGCATTCATTAGATAATTTCATATGCAGTTAAAGCGAATCATTTATTTCGCTTCGTATAGTCTGTTGGATATTTACATGACATATTTATTCTCTGTGTATAGAGAAAGCATTAAGTCATATATGTTTTAGGTAAAAACAAATATTTTTTATAAAATTCTTGGATAGAATTAGATCGAACGACTGAACTCGTTCGCAGCGGCGAAAGCGGGAATCAAGTAGCCAATACATCTCATAAGAGTAATGGTTACGTTAGCCACAAAGCAACATAAGAAATACGGAAACTAAAAATTCCTATACCAGACAACTAGTACTGCTCTCATGAAATATTATACAATTTATTCTCTTTATTCTTATTATTCTCTTATTAAAAGTGGATATTACTATGCTGATTTCAAAAATTTCTCACTTTCCAGGCATGTTTACTCATTAGTCATAGTTCCTAAAGGGCATTGTAAATATTTTATGGAGGCACATCGAAATATTGTTTTTGCGCACAATATTATTTTTCGTTTATATACAGAACAATTTCGATCATACTCAAAGGAATAGTGCCAGTTCCTGCAAACATTACAATGTCTTATTGTGACAGTTATCTCATATACTCATATTCTCATATTATGACAGTTCTCATATTCTGTATGAAGTGTAGAAGATCTTTTGAAAAAAAAATTCAAATTTTACTTGATGAAACAGATCCCCTTCCCAGCAAACACAGTTGAGATCATTTTCGAAAACTTTACAAAACCAAAAGTATAACAAATTTGTCATATAATTGTTATCACAGAGTTTCAAATTTTCCCTTATAATCATAAATGTTACGGAGTTCATACGTCCCATTGATACGTATTAACTACATCACTAAAATATGTAAATCAAGAGACTCGGTAGTCTCGGGCCAAGTACATTGGCAGCTCCGTCGTCTGCTGGCCCGAGGTTCGCCGAGCCTATACTTTATCTGAATAAAGCGATTCGCGGCGGTGGGGGTAAAATTGGCATGTCATTTTGTCGAATTATGGAGCTCAGGAGCCGTTAGGTATTTTGAAAATTGAACTAGAGATTAATAGAGAAATTCTCCTTCGATTGAGTCTAAAATCAGCATGATCGGTGGCATAATTGCTGAGATAAACCTGCGCAGGCTCAAGATTATGCTAAAATCTCTAACACATCGATGGATTCGTCTCGTCTGCACATGCGCCTGCACCAACACAAGCAAGGACGATTTGTTGCCTTCCAGCTCTATGATTGGCTGCTACCGAATCCACGTCATTTTATATATCTGTAGCGTGAGTCTGTCAGTTGTAATGATCATGAAAAAACGGAGTTTTGACTTTACGAAGTGCGGCACAAAGACAATAAGTAAAAACGTTCATCGCATAGTTCAGTGTAAAATAATAAACTTTAGTTTATTAAAAGTGGTTGTGTGATCAAGTCTCTGATTTGATTTATCCATTCTGTACATCGGAACGTGCGAGCGAAGTTTTGAAACTCGATGTGTCGGACTTACGAGCCATTTAGATAAAGTTGTAAAATGTTAAATTTTATAGTTCAGTAAATATACCATCCGATAATACCGGTGAAAGTATTTTCGTTCGATAAAAATAATTTTTACTTTAATAACGCATGCTTTTATAGGATTTGCGATAAAAAACATAACCTGAACCGCTAGTCTGAGTATTAATAAATAACGAAATGCGTAATGACATTGATAAATTAAGAAAAAAAGTTATGTCGGAATTCAGCAGAAAAAAAAGGGTCGAGTATTGAATTTATACGATAAAGTTATACGTCTGCCAATAACATTTATAAGTATTTTGATACCCAGCGACAAAAATAGGTCCGATAACCTATATTTCCGAATTTTTTTTTTTCAATCTTCAATTTTATTCCTCTATGAGGAAATAGCACGCAAATATTATGTTGATGAATTCAAATAAACCATCGAAATTTTACATCAAATAAAATGTGTACAAACTAAATTTGTTGTGGAATGGTTATTTTAAAAAATTGTCCTATTTTTTCCAATTATTTCAGGTTTGCCCTACGGTCACTTTTTTTGGCTCATTGGTATGCAATGGTTCCATACCAAATATGTGTATTTCTAGTTCTTCACTTTGACTGTGGCAACATGAATTAAAAAATTTGTTACAGTCTGGCTGCTCATTTCTGCATGGGATCAAAATTTCTGTCTCCGTGACGCAATGGATACATTCAAACGTTGAAAAATTTTGTTGGGCCTAATGAATGCTAAGTTTTTCATCAATTTTCCGCTGTGGTTGTAGCGTTATGAATGCGAAAAGTTGTTTCAAGAAGACTTTGGGTATACTTTTTCTGATGGCATCAAAATTTGTATCACTTAAATGCAACGAACATCTATAAACTTTGAAAATTTAGTAAAGTTAAATGTGTGCCAAGTATTTCAACTTTTTGTCTCTGATTGTAGTATTATGGATTGAAAAGTTTATTACAAAAAGTCTTTTGTCCCTCGATTTGGGACGGGATCAAAATTTCTGTCTTTGAATCGCAATAGATATATAAAAAATAGGTTTTGTGATAATAAATTCAACAAGTTGTTTCAGAAAGTCTTCGGGTGCTGTCTTTTCGATAGTACCAGAATTTATGTCATTAAAATTCAACGGATATCTACAAACTTCGAAAACGTTATAAAGCGATATGTGTGCTAAGTATTCCCACTTTTTGTCTCTGACTGTGGTAATATGAATTGAAAAATTTGTGATAAAAAGTCTCCATTCGCTTGTTGCTGGATGGGATCAAAATTGCCATCTTCGGAATACTATGGATACATCCAAAATTTCTAAATTTTGATGGATTGATAAATTTTGTCCACTAAATTCTTTCACTTTGTCGCTTTAGTTGTGGCATAATAAATTTTGAAAAGTGGTTTCAGAAAGTCTTCCGATGTTCTTTTTCTGATTTTATTAAAATTTGTATCATTTGATTGCAACAGATACCTACAATCTTTGAAAATTATCTGAAGCGATGCGTGTGGCAAGCATCCTCACTTTTTGCTTCGTATATGTCATTATGAATTGAAAAATTCGTTATAAAAAATCTTCATTCATTTATTCCTGGATGGGATCAAAACTGCTGTCTTCGGAACACTATGGATATATTCAAAATTTGAAAATTTTGATGAACCCGCGTTCCCCTAGATTGTTTCACTTTGTCACTTTGATTATGGCACAATAAATTTTGACAAAAGGTCTCGGAATGTCTTCCGATCTTCTTTTTCTGATTTTATCAAAATTTGTATCATCAGATTGCAATAGATACCTACAAGCTATGAAAATTCTGTGAAGCGATATGTGTGAAGAACACTTTGGCTCTGAATGTGGCATTATGAATTGAAAAATTTGTTACAAAAGGTCTTTGGTTGCTCATTTCTGGATGAAATGAAAATTCAGAACGCAATGGATATATTCAAAAATTTCGAATATTGTTGAGCGCAATGTGCGGTATGTTTTTTTATTTTTTTGCTTGAGTTGTGGCACAATAAATTTGAAAAGGTGTTTTATAAAGTCTTCGGGTGCTCTTTTTCCTGAAGTATCAAAATTTTTATCATTTGGAATGCATCGGATACTAAAAAACTTTAGAAGCTTTGAGAAGCGATAGATGTGTTGTGTATTTCCAAGTTTGGCTGCGATTGTGGCATTATAAATTAAAAAATCATGATTCAGAAAGATTTTCTCTACAGTCACTCTGGCTTTGATTTTATCAAAATTGACACGAAGATAATGCAACTGATGCAAGCAAACTCATTGGCATGATCCTGATCTAAGTTTGTTTGCTTTGTTGAATAATTTGTTTCAAAATACCCATAACATACTATCTAAACCTGTCACTATATTCAATGAGAATATTAAAATAGCTGTAAGTTTTCATTATAAATGGTATTTACAAATATCATGATTTCACCTCGTTGCCAATAAAAATAAGACTACAGGAACGCATAAACTTGTTTCACAATGGATTCGATATGTTTTCTATTTCTATACAATTACTTAAAATTGTATTTTTGATGTTTCATTTATTGAAAGTACAACATAATAAATTCAAATATGTTTATTCGATGAAAACGAATTTACAACAAATAAATTCAAATATGTTTATTCGATGAAAACGAATTTATAGCTATAAAATCTACAGAAAAATTATGTCTGCCTTGAAATCGCGCTCAAAAAGTTTGTGAATTCAATTAGTTTTTGGAAAACTAATTTGTTTTCAATAATTCATTTCTCAGGCGCCCAGGTTCTGATGTATTTGAGTCTGAATCCAGGAGGGCGAAGCTATGTGACAACAAAATTTGATTGGCTTGCTAATAGAGAAAATATTTCCAGATTGGGAATTTCCCCCCCTTTCTGCCGAGTTATAATCGAATAATACCCTATTAACGAATAACTAACATCTCGACAATACCTTAAACCTGTAGTTAACTCTTTCGAAAACATTAGAACTGTGTTCGTTATCACAGGAACGAAACGTTCCTATATTCAAATAATCCCAACAACAATAAATTTATGGTGGGAAATCTGTCCCATTCCCTTATGTCGAATTAGAAGAGTGAATAGTATTGATTCCTGTCACTGATATAAGTCGATGATGTAAGGATATGAACACGTTGTAATTTTATTTGTTACGTATAGACTCTATTGGAGTCTATATGAAGTGGAATATTAGAAAATACCATAGAAAAAAACAGTGATATCAAATAGCAAAAATCCCCTCCCGGGGGAAAAAACCCCGGACAAGTACATTGGCGGTCCCTCGTTTTCCTATGATATCGCGAAAAATCATACAAAAGATATAAAACTCCACTGAAAGCAGTTTTAAGGCGTCTTCTCACTTTGGAAATTTAAAAAAATCGATTTTTTTTTTTTTTTAAATTTTGAAAGTACATATCTTCAAAAATGTCATCTCGAAATTTCATAAAGATCGGACGAGTCTAACTACATTTTTTGGCGACCGTTAGGTGACTACCTGAGAGTACCCGGCGATCCCTTTCACGCCGCTCGGACGGTCCCTGTATATCTGACTCTATACAATTGAATAGCCGTGTTCTTTTGTTAATGTAGTACCCCTTGCTTAGGTATATTCTGTTTTCGGGTCTATACTCATGTAATAAGACCTTAACACGTGCATTTTTCAAAAGAAAATCACTCGGCAACGATGCTAAACTGTTATTTCATCAGTCTAATTTGAAACTTCGTAACGGCAACATCTCTGCGCTCAGGATTGTTATAATGGATAAAAAGACTTCGCAACAAAGTGCCACGTGGCGACGTCCAAGTTCGAAATCTAAAAAAAGAAAATTTCGTGGAGTGCTTCCACACCAGTCTGAAGCAGATACGAGTCATGCTAGTGCGAGTGCAGCAAAATTAAAAAAATCGGACGATACAAGTTTCGATGTACACATCGATCCAACGGCTGGATATAGTATTATTCAGTTTTTTCTTGTTTTTTCTACATTACAACAATATGTAAAGTGTAAAGTTTGTAACAAAGATGTTTCAAGAAACATCATCAAGAAAAACCGTGGAAATTGCTTGCCAAACAGCGGCATGCATTTATAACGAAGGGCTACAACCTGTTTTAAAAATTTTGGAGGTGATGGGTGTCAAACTAGGCCCTATCGCCGTTCAATACGCCGAGAAACGCGACAGTGATCGCGTACGCGTAGGGAACCGCCGCAGCTCTAACGCTTCAAAAGAGACTAGGTCGAGACGAAGGGAAGCTACTTTGGACGAACACACCTTCTACGAAGAATCGGAAGGTCCATTGTATGGAGCAGGCATCGCTGATTAACCCGAGGTAAGGTTTTTTCATGATTTTTCTGCAACCAAAACTTTAAACGCAGTTATCTCAAAACAAGGTTTTTCGGTGCTTTGTTGATGAAATTTCGGAAACTATCCGGCCGATTGTCATGAAATTTGAATGACATATGCTTCATAGTTATGGCTATAGCGCATATCATCAGATTTTTTAAATTTTGATTTTAAGAATTTTTTTTTTACAAAAAACTGCAAAAAAATCGTGGTTTTTTTTTACTTTTTCGAAAAACGTGCGCCATTTTGTTATTTTCGCGAATATCAAAAATCTGATGATATGCGCTATAGCCACTGACATACTGAATCTAAAACAGTTTTATTTTTTTGTTTCAGACGACCCGTCTCGGAGATACCATCAACAAGCCACGACCATAACATTTTTACACGGGTTCTTCAATGCTACTGATGTATTATAATAATTGTTTAAAAAAATAAAATAAAAATTTTTTCATGTACTTGAAAGATGTGTTTATTACATAGGATCCGTTTTATCCCATAATTTTAAGCAAAAATCCTCGAAAAAAAATCGCAAAAACAGTCTATTTTTGAGGCGTTTAAAGTGAGAAGATGCCTTAAAAAGTGTTTACCTATTTTTTCATTCCGAAATCACAATATATATTACCTTGAATTTGTTCCCACAAAAAAAACAGTAGTTGAATCATTAAAAAATTAGCGTAATGAAGATGAGAAAAATACTACTTATAATTGGTATGTGAGAAGTATTAATAGTCTAGGAAAAAAGGTTACTGCCTAAATTACGTGCAGTAGTAATATTTATGATATAAATACTCTGACAAGTATTCCTTTGGTGATACAGAAGATATCAACATCGATATACTAACAAGGAAAGGTACTTTGGTGTCCCCCTCCGATTTTGATAATTTTTATATATGTTATAGTCCATCGAAAATTAAGAGACACGTAATTTTTTTTATCGGCTTAAAGTTATTTTTAAGGGGTGAAATCGACCCCCAAAGTTGAGCATGTTTTGCATCTGGTAGAGTGTTTCATATAGAAGCACTTAACCGATCGTAACGAAACCAATTGCAAAACGTTTTTCACGTCAAATAACCTGTATATAATGTTCAACTTCTTATGCACCCCTATTACATGGGGATGATTCACCCCCGAATATCCAGAATTCTTTTGTATAAAAAAAACTTGCAATCCGATTTCAATAAAACAAACGCCATTTTGCAGAGCAAAAAAAATAAAATTGACGTATTTTTGGGTTTTTCTCAGATTAAAAAAATTAAGGGGGTAAAACACCCTTAAAATGTCAAATTTCATTTTGAGCACTGTCCCCTTCCGATTTCAATATTTTTTTTATAAAATGTAGCTTATCGAAAAATAAGACCACCTATTATTTTTATTGGCTCAAAATTATTTTTAAGGCGTGAAATCAACCCCCAAAGTTGGGCATGTTTTGCATCTGGTAGAGTGTTTCATATAGAAGCACTCAACCGATCGTAACGAAACCAATTGCAAAACGTTTTTCACGTCAAATAACCTGTATATAATGTTCAACTTCTTATGCACCCTTACTTACTGCAGGGGGCTGAACCACCCCCTGACATTCATAATTTTTTGTATAAAAGAAAAATTGTCATTCGATTTCAATGGAAAAACCAACATTTTGAAAAGCAAAAAAAAATTATAGTGAATGTGTCTAGATTTTTCGAATAAAAAAAATTAAGGGGGTAAAACACCCCTAAAATCTCAAATGTCATTTTGCGCACTTAAATGATAAAATTCAATTCAATTGGTCTCATTATCATTGCGTATCGACTTATATGCTAAATAATATTTATTTCGCATGTACATCCGCTGCCCTTCTGACATGCTTCACGTTTATAAAGAAGTGTTGGTATCCGTTCTATTTATATAAGTTTCTATTTTGAACGATTTACGAAAATAAAAAAAAAACTCAAATATCAAAAGAGTCGCATCAGCAATTCACCGCCCAGAATGTAAACAAAGCTGGCTCATGCCTTGCCATATTCTTATTCATATCAAGAACCGCTATAGTGGCTCGACCCCAAGTATTCTTGAAAAAGCCAGTTCGCTCAGGCTAATGTTTGAGGTATATCCGAAAACCAAATAAAAATGCTGTTTTCGTGGTGATGTCAGATCAAACCGCCCACTCAAGATGAAAAAGGTAAAACTGACTTTATATTATTCCAGAAGTTAAGTTGCTGTTCGACTGTTGATCAGTCATTATCGTGTCCGCTATCGTGAATACCGTATTGTTATTAACATGTCCATCAATCCAATGAACGTAATAAGACTGTTGTTTCTTACATTCGAGGTAATGAACATTCCTGACAGTCCTGTTAACAATAATGAAGTGGAATTGAAAGAGAGTTTCGCGGAAATTCTGAAGGCCTCTATGGCAGAGTTCAATCAGTTAGAAATCGTCGAAGATACGACATTAGATTTTCAAGAACCGTTTAGAGATGTCATAGTAGAACCTGTCGAAGATAATGACATCGAATGGGGTCTTGGAGAATCTCCATTAAGCCCTGAAACGTGTACTGACGATGAAGAAGATTTGAGCTACGACTACAAACAAAGAGCTGTTGAGTACTGGAGAAGTGCAAAAACGAAACAAAATAGGAAAATAGAAACAGTCCAAAACCGATTTAAACTCGTTAAATCTGTGCGCCAATTAAGGCGCTGGGCTCAACAAATTAATAAAGGCGGAACTTACAAGGAAAAATTGTCGCGCATTTCTGAATATACAATCGATAATTTAAAAAGCGCCATAGAAGCAGGTCTCATTGTACACGATATCGATCTTCGGAGATGGGCATTACAAGCCCAAAAATTGATTGGGCATGAGAATTTGCGTTTCAGGGCTTCGCCAACATGGATAAAAAAGTTTAAAAAAGTTCATCGAATAACAAGTAGAAAAATAAATAAATTCGTGACAAGAAAGACTCTCGAATCAAAGGACATATTACAAAACGATGCTAATAAATTTGTCTCCGCAGTTCAATTGAAAATTGAGGAATATGGCTTGGAAAATATTTATAATTCTGATCAAAGTGGTTTCCAATTAGAAGTCCATTCAGGGCGAACGTTAACAGAAGAAGGTACAAAACAAGTAGAATGCCTTGTACAATCCGTTTCAGCGACAACCCATAGCTACACCATCCAGCCGACAATATCAGCAGCAGGAAAATTGTTGTCACCTCTTCTGATAATTTTAAAAGAGCCATCCGGGCGGTTGGGGCCAATCGTAGAACGAACCATTTTTCGACCTCCCAATGTTTTTATAAGTGTTTCAAAATCTGGCAAGGCTACATCAGGTACGTTGGTATGTAATATTCAAATATAAAAAATAGATGTGCTATTAATTTTTACATATTGATTTATAGAACATTTCAAAGTATGGCTTCAAGAAGTGTTCTTCCCAAATGTCGGTGAGAAAAGTGTGCTTTTAATAGACTCATGGAGTGGACATTGCCCTAGTGTTGTCACGGAAGTTACACCACATAACAAAGAAATTGTTACAATGATCATACCGAAAGGAACAACAGGGAATATCCAGCCACTTGATGTCTTCGGATTTAGAATTTGGAAAAATTATGTCAGACATTTTTCAGACAGTGTCATGTTACTTGATTATGATTTAAGTCTACATTTACGAAATAATATAATCAAGCTGCAATCTCTAGTACATAATCAATTATCATCTCCGAGGTACGAAAATTTATTTCGATATGCCTGGTTCAAAAGTGGGTACATAGAAGAACGACCTGAGCATTTCGAAAATCCCGTTGAATTCGCTTTTGGTATGTCATCTCAAACACAATGTGAAATTGAAGGCTGCACAAATGTGGCTGTAGTAAGATGTTCATGGTGTAAAAAGTCACTTTGTTTCAAACATTTCTTCGAAGAACATCATTACTGTTCAAAATATAATCATTAAGTTCAGGAATGATAATTGAAACGAAAATTTGAATTGGAATCTATTTTTACTACATGAAAGATTTTAGCGCCTATGTATAACCTATATATATATATTTGTGTACAGACCATGTGTATACAAAAATAAAAAATCGTGAAGCTCACGACCACCGAAGATGTAGGAGTACTCAATTTTTCATATAATTAAAAAGCCGATGTACATGCGAAATAAATATTATTTAGCATATAAGTCGATACGCAATGATAATGAGACCAATTGAATTGAATTTTATCATTTAAGTGCGTAAAATGAAATTTGAGATTTTAGGGGTGTTTTACCCGCTTAATTTTTTTTATTGGAAAAATCTAGACACATTCACTATAATTTTTTTTTGCTTTTCAAAATGTTGGTTTTTCCATTGAAATCGAATGACAATTTTTCTTTTATACAAAAAATTATGAATGTCAGGGGGTGGTTCACCCCCCTGCAGTAAGTAAGGGTGCATAAGAAGTTGAACATTATATACAGGTTATTTGACGTGAAAAACGTTTTGCAATTGGTTTCGTTACGATCGGTTGAGTGCTTCTATATGAAACACTCTACCAGATGCAAAACATGCCCAACTTTGGGGGTTGATTTCACGCCTTAAAAATAATTTTGAGCCAATAAAAATAATAGGTGGTCTTATTTTTCGATAAGCTACATTTTATAAAAAAAATATTGAAATCGGAAGGGGACAGTGCTCAAAATGAAATTTGACATTTTAAGGGTGTTTTACCCCCTTAATTTTTTTAATCTGAGAAAAACCCAAAAATACGTCAATTTTATTTTTTTTGCTCTGCAAAATGGCGTTTGTTTTATTGAAATCGGATTGCAAGTTTTTTTTATACAAAAGAATTCTGGATATTCGGGGGTGAATCATCCCCATGTAATAGGGGTGCATAAGAAGTTGAACATTATATACAGGTTATTTGACGTGAAAAACGTTTTGCAATTGGTTTCGTTACGATCGGTTAAGTGCTTCTATATGAAACACTCTACCAGATGCAAAACATGCTCAACTTTGGGGGTCGATTTCACCCCTTAAAAATAACTTTAAGCCGATAAAAAAAATTACGTGTCTCTTAATTTTCGATGGACTATAACATATATAAAAATTATCAAAATCGGAGGGGGACACCAAAGTACCTTTCCTTGTAAGAATACTTAACAAAATTGTTAAATTATAAATATTATAAATTGTAGATGTTTTAAAATTATTGTTAAATACATGTTAAGAGTACTTGTCCGGCCCATAACTTTTTATTAAAATTGCTAATTCAAGTAAAAATCAGGGGTCTCTCTCAAAATTGAAGGGTCATAATTACGCACTTTTTCATTGTCGGTTTCCTCTTGTTCAGTTTTAATTTTCTCATGATTAATTCCCGCATAACGTTTTTAATTCTCCATTTCAAAACACAAAGGTCTATCTTGATGGTTAGAGGCCAAGAACGTTAAAATGATACGAACGAATCTAGATTATTTTGTATGGAATTTGCGTGATGTTAAAACTTTGGATTCAAATATGACGGTGCATTCATAGCCTGTATGGATCGTTTGACCATTTACCAGTGGTTACTTAAATCTTCTACCAATAAATAGTAGATTTTCGAAGTATGATCACTTTCATTCCTGGCAATGTAAGTTTTCAATAATATGGCACGCTTCATTGCTGGCAATGTTATACTGTATCGCATCTTGAGAAATTTCATAACTGCCTGAGTCTTATGTTAGTGTAATTTTATGACGACTACGAACAGGATTTCATTCTGAATGAATCGACGTCAAATGTTGTGCATGATACAAGGGTATCCTGAAATTTGGAGAAGAATCGATTTTCTTGTAAGTTGCTGCCGCTGAAATACAACACATGACTCTACCTCTAATTTGATTTTTACTTGAATTAGGAATTTTAATAAAAAGTTATGGGCCGGACAAGTACTCTTAACATGTATTTAAACATAATTTTAAAACATTTACAATTTATAATATTTATAATTTAACAATTTTGTTAAGTATTCTTAGTACGTCGATGTTGATATCTTCTGTATCACCAAAGGAATACTTGACCGAGTATTTATATAATAAATTTTACTGCTGCACGTAATTTAGACAGTAACCTTTTTTTATAGACTATTAATACTTCTTACATACCAAATATAAGTAGTATTTTTCTTATCTTCATTACGCAAATTTTTTAATGATTCAACTACTGTTTTTTTCCGTGGAAAAAAATTCAAGGTAAAATGTATTGTGATTTCGGAATGAAAAAATAGGTAAACACTTTTTAAAATTGCTTTCAGTGGAGTTTTAGATCTTTTGTACGATTTTTCGTGATATCATAGGAAAATGGGGGACCACCAATGTACTTGTCTGGGTTTTATTCCCCCGGGAGGGGATTTTTGCTATTTTATTATGTAGTCAAGCAGTCCTGTATGCTACCTCCGTCTATGTGATTAAGATAATAGAAAAAAGTGGTGCTCAAAACAAATGGAAAAATAAAAAATGACACATGTCTACTCATGTTATTTATTTTTGATTGAGACGGAAACGGTTTAAAAGAAACGGAAGGCGATATACAGACTATTGAAAAATGTCAATGCAACGAAGTGTGCGGAATGCCAACTGAGTTATGATTGTTTGGCACAGTTTTCTAGTCTATCTGAAAATGAAATAAAGGAGAAAAAACTTGTATACACGTGCCATATTTAAAAGTTGAATGTGGTTATTAAAAATTACTTTTGGCACCTATCATAAACTTGCAAATGAGAATAATGATACTCATTCAAGATATTGAAAAGAGGCCGTGTTAATGATAGAATAATTTCGTTGACTACATATGTCAAAAATTTTCCAGACCAAATGAATTTTTGTGCCAAGGAATTTTTGGAGACTTCTTCTCATAGTCGCGTGAAGGATCATACATGTATTCTTCCCATATATATATTATTAAACTCAGGTGTACCAGCTTTACAGTTGGTAAAACATTGGCTCGCTGCCACCGGCTCTCTGGGAACAATTCTTTTTTTTCTCATTCCCTCATACTTTTCTACTCTCGTTTTCATTCTCTCTCTCTCTCTCTCTCTCTCTCTCTCTCTCTCTCTCTCTCTGATCCTCGCTGTTGTTAAAGAATAATTATATCTAGGATATACATAGAAGGCGGAAGGGTATGAAGAAATGTAGGCTGCGAACTGTCATCGACGGGAGACCGTCAAGAGTTTTTATTCCAGGTTCAGATTGATTTTGAAATCTCATCCAAAATTATTTCTTATGAGGTACGCTTGATATAAGTACCTACAATCAATTTATTGTCAAACGAATGGGAAAATGAAAAAATTATTTTATTCTTTGAATTACCCAACATATCTGCCTATTGAAGTATGATTGCATCAATCAAATGAAATAAAAATTAAATTGGTTTATCAGTATCGAAGACAGCAACTAAAATAGAATTGCAAATGGTTAACTTTGCAACTCATGAATCAATTACTATGTAAGCTACTTACTAGAAATATTAAAAAATATCCCCTGTGTTCAAATGTGTTTCCCCTCAATAATGTTTAAATTTTATCAATAATGTTTAATAATCTCAATAAATGTTTAAACTGTATCGGAGCTTTCAGTCCTGATGATGCAAACTGTATCGTTTGCGAAACGTCGGCAATATGCTGAAACTCTACACGGCATCCATCCGGAAGCCACAAACTTTTGTAATGTTTAAACTTCCTTATGATAAGAATAACGGTTAATAAAAATCCTTCCAATACAAGGATATGGAGTTCTGCAGATTCAGCATATTGTGAGATGCGATATATTTGAAATCCTCGCGCCACCGATCTAACATGCGTGGTGATCTCGATGAGTAAATCGATCCCCACGCATCCTTTGCCCTCACCATGATGAATATCCCACTTTTGGGAAATTTCCTCTCCATTTTCGATGAATTTGAGGTCTGAGCGAACCACGACGGACTAAAGACACTCTCTTTGCTCTGGGACGTCTACGGGAACGGTCATCATCTACTATCTACGAATCAATCGACGACGACTGGCCAGTCATCAAGAAGAATAGAAAATAGGAGTAATAATTCTCGTCCGAACTTCGACCCCGGATCCTAGTCCCAGGGCTGGAGCCACCGTGGGAAAACCAAGAATTGAGATAAGTCTCTATTCCTTTTTTTTTTACTCCAAAAGGGAGCAATCTTGTAAATCGCGATTCCTCAATTTCTTCCAAACACAAATTCGTGGTAATGATCAAGAAAACTTTGTATGTAGATGGGTGTGAGGGGGCGTATGAGTGAGTGTGTGTAAAAGGATAATCGAGGATCAGTTCTCTTCTTTCCATGTGGATAAATTGTGAAACTTGTATTTTCATTATATATATTATGACGGGGAAAAAGCGGGATAGGAGGAACGATTTGGAAAAAATGCAGCAGGGACTGAACCGGGGTTTGAACCCGGGACCTCTCGATTGCCGGTCGAGTGCTCTCCCAACTGAGCTATCCAGGCCGCTTGCCACACTTAATCCGAATCGTCCTCGTAACGTGGTATTCCACCACGTTACAATATATATATATATATATATATATATATATATATATATATATATATATATTCAGTTTTGATGGATCACTAAATCGAAATTTATTGTGTCGCCTTTTATTTTTTGTGTGCCCTTCGTTTATATAATTGGGGATTATACAAAAATAAAAATATAAAAATAGTATAAATGTTATAATATTTGCGTTTTGTTATTGTGTTCGACACATTCCTTTTACTAGATTTAATCAGCAATGAAATCCCCCCCCATTATGCTAAATTCAAAACTCAATGGTTTAGGAAACATTTACTTTATTTGTAATTTACAAAAAAAAATCAAAATTTCTTACCTAAATTCAATTTTCAAATATCTACTCCAACTAAATGTAACTTTCTTTTTATTCAGATACTTAGAACATGATATGGTCATTGATTTTAAGTATTTGGTATACAAGAAAATTCACGTTAAACAGAATGCCGCTTCGAAGCTCGTCAAAATTTAATAAGAAGTGTAAGCATTCTACCAGTATTTGCCAATTTATGTTGTTAAATCTTTACTGCATTGAGTACACAACCAGCTTCACAAATTCGTTTTTGAAGCTGGAATAAAAGAAGCGAAAACCATACCATAATAAAAAATAATTTCATGTCTTAGAGAAAAAACAATAAGAAAGTATATAAATAAATCGCAAAAAACTTTAAAAAAGTAAAAAAAGAACGCCAGGTATTAAAAGACGCGACCTTAGTTATAAAATAACCCTTCAATATTTTTTCTGTTATTATATTACAATTTTTACACCTCGAAACAACCAAACAAAAAATGTTTATACTTAATTTCCAAAAAAATAAGTAAATATCAACATCCATTTCTCTTCCGTAATACTGAAAAGGGTACTTCATCCCAAAAACAATGAACAAACATACTAGAAAAATTTTGGCATTCATTATCGAATAAAAACCTATTTACATGTTTTATTTTGTTTTTGTCTTGATATGTGATGAGTACATAGAAAAAAGATCTAGTTGTAAATTGTTGCCGATGATTGAAAAAAAAAAAAATGAAATCATTTCAACGTAGCCAAGAATGGTGAATGAATTACGAGTTTCGGAATGGAATCATGTACATCTTAAAGATTGACCTGCTAGAGGTTTTTGTCACCTCAAGGGCTTCAAAAAAAATTCTGCGGATATAAAGAAAATGTTATTCTGCTTTTATGCTCGCTAAGCACTAAGAATGTACAACACAATTCCACAGAGAATAATACAAAAAACAATTACATATAAATGCGCAAATACGTGTACAAATGCACGCGTTGTATTTACACGTATGTACCGCACTAATTCACTGCAAATACTACACACAAACTTGGCGTGCATGGTTTTCAAATTACAACTCGAGAAGAGACAGTTGATTAAATATGCTATCGAAATCAATATTCAACCAGTTCTTCTATCAATAGTGAAAGAAGTCCGATCCGTGGATAGAACGAGAGAGTACCGATTAATGATTTGATCAAAGAAATACATGACTAGGTTGTACAGATTAGGAATGAAAATGGATGAAAAGGACGAATGGATAATAAAATGAGATGAACTGTAAAGATGGATGAATGAAATGGGTGAACAGTAGATAGTTGAACAGTATATATCGATGAACGAACCGGCATATTCGCGTATATAAGAGTGCGGTAGGCCTCGCGCTGGCTTTTTCTTTTAATACTTGGCGTCGAGCCGCTACCGCGTCTCTTGATATGAAACAATACTATCCAGGACTTCAAGACATATATGATTGAATGGCAATTTTAAAAAGCTTGACTCAGGTATTTTACGGATCAGAAACTTTACATGATGACGATCCAGGAAACATATATGTCATAGTTATTTTTTTCAGAACCGCATGAGGATTATATTTGAAAATGAAGTTTGAGTTACAAGTGCACCGTTCGCAAGAATTGCCGAAACGTTCGGATAAATTCCTTTCACTCGTTTCCATGGGACATTTTTTTAACCTTTCTTTTTCTCGCACAATACCCTTTTTCATTTGTGCAGAATTTCATAGGTCCCGAGAAAAACGTGGCTGATGTCTTCGTAGAAGAAAAGGGAAGGAGTGAAGCATTATACTGGAGTGGAAAGCGGCCAAGGTGGAGCATTAGTTCGAGAACACTTCCAAGGGTCTGGCAAAGAGAGAAGAGAGAAAAGAGATGAAAGAGGGCGATTTCCAACCCTTGACTCTCTTGCCCTAAAGAGATACTTCTTTTTTTCTCCATTTCTCCTATCTTTTACTCTTTCTCTCTTTACTCCCTTTCGTAAAATGATGTTCCACGCGACTACTTCCGGGTGTTCCGTCATTTACAAAAGCGTTCAACCACTTTCGAAATACTCGGGAATACAAATTGTATATATTATTCATAGGTGAAATAGAATGCTTCAGTATTTTCATTCTTTGGAAATTCTTCACCAGAGTGTGGGGCGTATTGATCATGCCATCATACCAATCTCGATCATAATAGTACAATCTTCATAGAAGTGACCGGACGATTTTTTTACTGGTAAAATTTTTGAAAAGCTATATTCCAAAATAAGCCAGCAAACAAAGCCGATTAAAGAGCCCAACTTCTTAAAAAATCTAAGAGGGTTGCGACCAGTGCCCATCGCTTCAGGTTGTCATTCTATACGACCAACAATTTTATGCCATCTGTGCAGTTGCGATTTATTAAACAATAGGCGAAAAACCATCGCGAAAACACGTTTTTTTTTACACTTTCACGAATATCAGTGAAACGGCGCGGGTTCTAAAAAAAATGATAAATTCATTTTTTTGTAGAGGATAATATTTTCTACAAAACAGTCTTAATGCACTTTGATGAAAAAATCAATATTGATATACGCCGCTAAAGTCGAAGTACGCCGTAGCGGTGTTCCCAAGTTTCCGTCGCCTTCACGGTTTTAAATAAAGTAATTTTTCGGTAGGTTATTATAAAGCGATTGCTCTAAAAAAAATTATGAGTCATCCTGGAGCTACAAAACAACATTTAACGGCCCAAAAAAATTTTTTAGTGCCCCGATTCTTAATGATATCGGTATGTGAACTTTTATTGTTGTTTTTTCATTAAAACGTTGATTTTTTAGACAAAAAGGGATCGGACAAAATTTTTCCAACGCTTATCGTATAAAGAGGTAAATTTACTATGAAAAATCTCTTGAAATTTTTTGTCACACGTTGTTTTTGTTACATATATACCATTGGGTATTGTTGTGTAAAAGTGGGGGAGGATATAAATTCGCGAATCAATCAAACCCACGCGAGTTTTTGCAATACCTGTCAAGCAAATCGATATAAGAACGATAAAAAAAAACAATTATAAGAAAAAAAAATTTACAACCAATTTTTCTATTGTTTATTTATTGCGCCGAAGCTGCAAAAAATTGTGGTCTTTGAAAATATCGATATGGGACAGTATCGATGCTCCTATGAAAACGTGCCTAAAAAAATTATCGAACAAATTTTTTTCAACATTGTTATTAACAATGTAAAATTTTCCGATTTATTTGACTGAAAAGTAATGGCTCCAGGCTGTTTTTTCTTCCACAAATATGTTGCTAGTATCGTCAAAAGTATTTGCGATTTTTTTCGACACGAAAAATTCAATTAATTATCGTCGTTGCAATAATTTTTATTAACATCAATTTTGCAAATACTCGATTATAGTTCTGGAAATTTGATGGAATAATGAGTGGAAAAAATAATAAATAAATATAATTCAGGGTTGACAACTCATAATTATTGGTTTACACATGGTAAAAAATAAGAAGAAAATAGAAGGTATGGATATCACAAGCTGTGAATTTTTGGAAACATGTAAAAATATGCCTAGAAAAAAATTGCATTTTTTCAAAAAAATCAAAACGGTTCAAGTTTTGAAAAAAAAATATTTTTGAATTAAAACTGAAAAAAAAAAACATATGAAATTGACTTTTGATAATTATTTTGTATTTTTTTTTTTTTGAAACTACAATTGAAGACGAAAAAAATGACTTACTATTTTATTTTGATATCTCTGTTATTGAAAAATTTATGAGCATTTAAAAAAATTTCGTGCGAAATTCTGAAAAATTCATTATTTTGAAACAGGTTGAAATAAAAATATTTAAAAATTCCAAAAAACTCCTTTTAGTAATTACTTGAAAATAAAAAAATTTCAACGAAATCAAAAATGGTCAGGGTCACGGACTGGTCGGTTTGTCATAGAATGCCCCATATGCATATATTGTGAAATAGTTAATTTTGCTCTTCGACGATGGCAGTGATAGGGATAGCGATAGTGATCGTGGGCTCTAGTTTTGTGCGATTCTTTCCAAAACTTGTATAGTTGTATTATCAGGTATTTGTGGACTCTGGTGACATTTCTTGCGGGTTCAAGGCTCAGTGACAATGCGTATATTAGCTGTTTCTATGCAATCTGTTTGGTCAGCTTATCCATTCTATTTATTATTGGTGTTAGTCCCATTTTTTCATATAAGAATTGATTTGACGGATTATGCAGCGGGTTTGCTGGATGGCGAATGCGCGTAAGCCGTCTTAGTGCAATTGTTTCTGCTCTTCTTATTTTTCTCATTGCTTGCTCTCTGTAATTACGGAAGATTGGGGGTCTATATTCCAATATAGGACGCATATGCAATTGTAGATCTTGGTAAATTCATTAATTCTAATTTCTTTGTTTGTAAATGTGATGCTTCGAAAATGTGTGACTCTATTGGTGATTTTGTTTTTGCTCTGTTGTAAATACTGATTATAGTTGAGTTTATGGTCGATAATATAATTATTCCCAGTTATTGCGCTTCCGGTTTAGGTGGAATTTCTACATCCATCATCCGTACTTTTGGGGATGTTTGTGAAATTTTGTGATTGAAGATTATGAATTGGGATTTGCGTAGGTTTGGTTTGAGTCGCCAGCTATTAAACAATTTTACTGTATGATTAATGGATTGTTGTAGCATTTCGAGGGTTTTTTTGCAGGTTGTTTTCGTGGGCCATCAGAATTGTGTCATCGGCGAATTGGAGTATATATTGATTGAGATCTATGAAGTCGATGTTCTGAGCATTATGTATATATACGTCATGTCAGTAGATGTTGTAAAGCAGTGGAGATAACGGGGATCCTTGAGGTACGCCTTGTTGCGGATCTGTACTCTAACTGTTAAGAAACGGGTATCCAAGAAATCTTTTATTATATCCAAGAGATGGTGTGGGTAATGGGAACATTGTAATTTATATAGGAGTTCTTTATGCCATACACTATCGAATGCTTTAGAAATATCAAGAAATAATGCGGCCGTTTTTTATTTGAAAGTTTGCTGACTTCTGTGTTCGATGTTAGTACTGTAAGCGCATTTAATGTAGATAACTCATTTCTAAAATCAAAGTGATACTTGAGGATGAAGTGTTCAATGCCACGTTCTAGTCTGGCTTTTATTATTCTTTCGAATAATTTTCCTAGAGAATGCAGTAGGATTATTGGCCGGCAGTTCTCTACATAGCTGTGATTTTGATTAGGCCTAGGTATTGTTATTATTCCTTTTTTCCACTGCGAAGGAAATATTGCATCTTCAAGACAGTAGTTGAACATTTCTGCTATCTAGTAGTAGCTTCTGGTATTGAGCTTTTTAATAATCCCTATCGGAATGCTATCTATGCCCGGTGACGTGTTTTTGCATTCTTTCAGTATGGTCGCGATTTATGCTACCGCGACTCTCTCTCTATCTCTTCGTCTTGTGGTTTTGGTTGTGTAAGATACTCTTCGTACCAGTTGGAAACCATTCCTAGATTTTCTTGGTTGAAGTTGGTGTCGTTGCAAAAACTATAGGTCTCGGCAAAGTGTTGGGCGAAAGCATCAGATTTGTCGTTGGCTGATGTTTTTGTTATGCCATTTTTGATAATATTGGATGTTTGATCTGTTTGATTATATTTCGTTAGTTTTTTTACTGTCTGCCAGTAGTTTTTGCCTTAGGCTGCCTCTATTCGTTCACACGCTTTTAACCAGGTGTATGTTTTAAACTGTAGGATCATTTTTTGTATGTTTTTGTTGAATTGATTGATTTTTGCTTTAAAATGGTTATTTGGGTTTCTTTCATACTCTCTGTATAGTTACCTTTTTATTTTTATTTGTCTAACGGTAAATGAGGGGAGTTCGTGCACGAAGAATTGTTTTTTTAGTTTTGGTGTATTTTTGTTGATTGTATTTGCCAGTTTATTATTAAACTTGTTAATGCTCATTTCACTCAGGTTGACATTTGCTACTGTGTCTAAGTATTGATTCATTTCGTCATTATTTTTTTTTTTAATTAGCCCTATTGTAGTCGGGATTCTCGATTGGTGGTGAATTATCAATGGGTCTGTTGGTATCCACGGTTATGATAACCTAGCCAAAAACAACATAAATGCTGTGAAAAAAGCTGAAACAAGTTCATTTACGCCCTCCAAATAGCCATTCCAGTTAATCCCCCCTATCGCCCAGCGCCAAAATACCGATTCCCACAAAAATTTACAAAAACCCGTCTAAAGTCGTTTATGCAAAGATCTCTCCGCAGAAAAATCCTTTCTAAAAACCAACTCATCATACAAAGCTTTATGGGTAACTGCTTTCATTATCTTATCAAATTAAATCAAATTATACAGAGGTGATAATTTAATTCTCGTAAATGTTGTGAGTTCACAAAAAGTTGATAAATAAATAGAGAACTACAAAAGTATACATGGCTAAGTACATAAGATTTTATTATATTTATAAAATCTCCAATTATGTTCATATGCCATTTCTCTAATTAATGCTTTATTACAACGAATTATTATCCTATGACTTGGAACTACAAGAGCTTTCAAAAAGAAAATATAGAATTGCATTAGCCTGCGTGCGCTTGAACGCTGCCATACTCTCATTTGTGGTATTTGTAGTATAGTTTTATTGATAACGAATTGATACACTGAGAAAAGAAATTTGTTGTTTCAACAAATTTTTTATTGAATCAACAAATTGTGGCGAACAAAATGAGATTTGCGAATTAAACAGAAAATTTTGTTGATTCAACAATATTTTCGTCGTAATGAGCAATAGTTATTTGAGCCAGCAAATTAAGTGGTTGATTTAACCAAATTTTTATTGAGTTAACGAATTTCATTTTGTTCGCCACAATTTGTTGATTCAACAAAATATTTGTTGAATCAACAAATTTCTTTTCTCAGTGTAAAAGTTTGCTATCGTACGTAGAGCGGATACGTACAGAGTACTTGTCCGGCCCAAAAATTTTTCGACTAGTCAGCTAAAAATATGCTCTTTTGTTCACGGCAAACTTTTCAACCACTCCGAACGTTCGGATCTCCTGATGCAGATTCGAATCTTACCCGCTTTGAAATGCAATGGATTGATGACCGCTCTTACATGGCAGGATTATTTCGTTTTGTAAAACCTATTGAAGTAAAAACCGGTGTAAAAGTGCGTGTAAATGGTACTGGATTACTTATTCCGGGTGTACAGTACCGTTTAGACGCTCTGTAACTCCAGTTTTCCCCTGGATGTTACAAAACCGGAATAAACGTGCCGTGTAATAATGTGAGATATGCTCCACACGAGCATCAATTCATCAATAACAATTGGTTAAAGGAAAGGAGGATAATTGGGGATACAAAACAATTCGCTTATTGTGATTCCAAATTAGCTGTGCTTACTTTACTAGTTAAGGCCAAAGTGCATGGTAGATTAATGTTGACTTATGTTACAAATTTTATGAAAAATTTTCGGGCCGGATAAGTACTCTGTGCGTATTCGCTCTACGTCCGCTCACGCAGGCTAATGCAATTCTGTATTTTTTTTTAAAGCTCTTATAGTTCCAAGTCATAGGATAATAATTCATTGGGTAAAATTTCCGAATCAGAGCTTTTGCCCAAAACGACTCCAAATTTTATATCATGACTTTTTATCATTAAATAATTGTACCCCACATGATATTATCAAGGGGGAAGACTTTTAACTTTACAAAACATGAAAAAATCTGAATCTGAAGATTCACATTTCATATAGCATTAATACATATATTAGCATTGATAGCATGAATAATGGCATATATTAAGGAGGAGGAGGAGGATCTCCAACGCCATAAAAGAAATTGACATGAATGCAAAACATTTAATGAAAAAATTTTTAATCGTCTGATTCGTTGATATCGTCGAAGAAATTCCTAATGGCCGTGAATAACGAATGAATCCGCTTCGTGTGGTTGTGAAAATTTCGACGAAACAAAAATTCGGCAATATACCCATTCATAAAATATTTGCGTCGACCGCATTTTGGAATAGCAGAACGAGCGTCGCACCATGTGCGTTCAATATTCTGGGTAAACGCCACAGAATCTGGATCAACGAAATTGATACTGTAATTCACAGTTATGTGTTTGTACCCTAAAAAAAAGGTACAACAAAAAATATTGTGCCACAAATTTTTTTCCACTTCGTTGTTTCCTTTGCTTTTGACAACGCCAAGTGAGGCTACTCTTATGGAGAGTTGTAGGATTGTCACAGATTGCACATTTAACTTCACGTTTTACCACCCCATGCTCTTGTAAAAAAGCAATAGTATCTTTTCGGAATTGAAATTTAATAATTGCTTCGGTGAGCGAGATTACATATCCTTCCCAATTCATTTACACGCGGAAACTTATTACTTTCACTTACGATATATGAACTGATACTGTATAATACATACATATTTCATTCATATTCCAATTTGATTTACATCGGAAAGTAACCATTGAACAGTATCAGTGTGGATTCGTTATGACTTCCTATATGAAGTTGTTATTGGACGTGAGTTATTGGACAGTTTCAATGTAAATACAATGAAAACAAAGTCAACTAACAATAATATCGTAAGAACGTAAAATCGTAAGAAAGGTGTATTTATTTATATTAGGTTATCTAAAAAGTATTTTCCCATTTTTTATTAATTTTTGAATGAATTCGGGTAGTTTTTCGGGTAGTTTCATAATTCCATCGGTATAGAACTTCTGTGGTTTAGTGGCGAAAAACTCGGCGACATGTTTTTAGGCTCCTCTTTTGTCGGCCAATTTTTTTCCATCAAGGAAGTTTTGCAAAGATCGAGACAAATGATAGTCAGATGGTGCAAGGTCCGGGCTATACGGTTGGTGCATCAAAACTTCCCAACCAAGGTCGGTCAATTTTTGGCTAGTCATCAAAGATGTGTGTGGCCTGGCGTTGTCGTGGTGGAACACAACGCCCTTTCTATTGACCAATTCCGGGCGCTTCTTTTGAATGGCTTCCTTTAATCTGGTCAATTGATGACAGCAAAGTACCGAATCGACCGTTTGACCAGGTTCCAGAATTTCATAGTAGACAATTCCCTTCCAATCCCACCATTCACTCAGCATCACCTTACTGGCCGTCAATCCGGGCTTTGCCGTCGTTTGTGGTACTTCACCAGGCTTCGACCATGATCGTTTGCATTTGACGTTCTTGTATTTTATCCATTTTTCATCGCCCGTTATTAATCTCTTGAGAAATGGCTCCATTTTATTGCGTTTTAACAACGTATCGCAGATTTCGATACGGTTAATTAAATTTCGTGCAGTCAATTCATGTGGCACCCAAACATCGAGTTTTTTTGTATAACCAGCCTTTGTCAAATGATTCTAAACTGTTTGATGATTAATGCCCAGTACGTCAGCGATGTCTTGACAGTTTGCATGCCGATCTATCTCGATCAGTTGCAAAATTTCATCGGCTTTTTCAGTGAGAGGCCGGCCGGAGCGAGGCAAATCTTTCACATCCAAATTTCCACCACGGAAACGTTCAAACCAATTACGCACGGTACAATCAGTTACAGCATCATCACCGTAAACTGCACACATTTCTCTGCATGTTTGTGATGCGTTATAGCCTTTTCTATAGTGAAAAAGTATCACATGGCGTATTTTTTCAGAAATTTCACTCATTTTTAAATGTTTATAACTTTTAACACAAACAAAGACTAACAACACTCTCTTTACAAAAATATAACCTCAAATGTCACCTTTCAAACGCGCGTTCAGTTGGCTTAATCGGATGAGTAGTTCCCGATTTACCGCCATCAATACCATCCACTGTCAAAAACCGGAAAATACTTTTTAGATAAACAATAATAGCATCGCTCACCGATACTATTATAAAATTTCAAAACCGAAAAGATTCCATCATGTTTGTACAATTTATTTATCATGAATTAATTGAAATTGGGCACACACACACACTGTGCGTGATGTCCGGAACGATTCCGCACACAGAATTTGGGGCAGTTTTGAACTTTTTTATGTTTTTTACGTCGCTTTTTATGTTTCTTTATGGCGTTGAAAGTCCTCTCCCTCATTCAAATTATATGAGATATGATTCTTTAATGATAAGAAACGCTAAAAATGAATTTGGAGTCCATTTGGGCAAAAGCCTTGATTCGGAAATTTTACCATTCGTTGTAATAAAGCATTAATTAGAGAAATGGCATATGAACATAATTAGAGATATTATAAATATAATAAAATCTTACATACTTGGCCATATATACTTTTATAGATCTCTATTTATTTATCAACTTTTTGTGAACTCACAACATTTACGAGAATGAAATTATCACCTCTGTATAATTTGACTTAATATGATAAGATAATGAGAGCGGTTACCCATAAAGCGTTGTATGATGAGTTGGTTTTTAGAAAGGATTTTTCTGCGGAGAGATCTTTGCATGAACGACTTTAGACGGGTTTTTGTAAATTTTTGTGGGAATCGGTATTTTGGCCCTGGGCAGTAGGGGGGATTAACTGAAATGACTATTTGGAGGGCGTAAATGTACTTGTCTCAGCTTTTTTCATAGCATTTATGCTGTTTTTGGCTAGGATTTGTCGACTTCTTGTATGGAATTCATAGCTTGTTAATTAAACATGTCAATATTGTGTACATACTCAAGTATGAAAATCATAGCTTGCCAATTAAACATGTCTTTATTATGTATTTATCTGAGTACGCAAAAGCATTGCCATTTTTTTCGGCATTACAGTAAAATATGGTAACATTTTATCAAAAAGTGATTCTCTCAAGGATTGAATCCTGAATAAAAATTTTAGAGGTCGCTCAAGCGATTTTTTAATGATTCCGACTAAAAATGGATACATGATCGAATTTCGAACTGGTGTATCGCGACTGTATTCGGACTAAAAATGCAATGTGAAATATTGATCTAAGAAGTGGTCCAATGAATTCAACCTTCGTAATTAACCGTCAATACTTATAAAATTATTAGATTACTTAAAACGTGCAGTAGTTCTGAGAAGATACCACGTATAAAAGAACAACTAACAAGTAAAAACTTGAATTTTTTTAAATTTTGTAAAAAAAAATTTCAACAAATATTACACCGAAACATCCATGCCAACAGATCAACGGATCGGAAAATATTCCATAAAAAATGATGCCGAAGAAATACTCCAATAGCATCAGAATGCACTGAAACTTTTTAAATATAAGTAACTATAACAAAACGAGATTTTGAAACAAAAAAGTATATGCACAAAATTTCGAGAGCAAAAGTACTACGCGAGTTTTTCTTTTATAATGTTTGTTGATTACGAATTATATCTCATGAGCAGTAGATAAAAAAAAAATCGGTGAAGTACTTATGATTTTTTTTCTCAAATCAAATATATTTTCGCTCAAAATTATTTCGCATCACTTGATTCCGTTTTGCGTTGCAAGTGCAAATAGTATTTTCATGTATTTAAGGTCTCTACCACTCTAAGGTGGTTTAAAACCATATATAATTCAAACCTAGGGTGGTTCAAACGTAGGGTGGAATCATACACCATTCTCTCAGTTATACAAAAAATGAAAAGAATGGTTTCCAAATGAACTTTATTATTGCATGCAAGCGACATTTTATGGTAAAAGAGAAGAGGTACTGTTTTCGACTCCGTTCTAGAGTTTAGGTTCGGAAAAATGAATTATTAGGATTAGGGTTAATAAAAAAAATTATTTATTAAGGCACTGTTCCAAAGTTTATTTATTAAATTACATTTTATTTTTGCACTATCACTCTTCTATATATATATATATATTAGGGTGGTTCAAAAAAAATCGATATTTTTTTTTTCCATTCACCGTGTCCTGAACGTTGATATATCCTGAAACAAAAAGCCTGGCGAAAGGAACGCCCTGTAGCACAAAATTAAAAGGTGGCGCAATCCATTTTTGTGTTTTTTTTCGCAATTATATGAGAAAAAATCAAGTTTCCGTAGAAAATAAATAACATTAAATATGCATAATTATTAAAAAATATCTGAGTTTTATATCTAAGTATATTTGGATGTAGAAGAACCATTGTATGTCTTTAGATATTGAATCGAAGTATTTTTTTGTCGTCCAAAGGGTATTTTCTGTCGCTGTGATTGTGTACCGAGTGTGAAATATGTCGGTGAATATGCATACTCTTCAAATACATTTCCTGTAAATAACAATGAAAAGTATAGAAAGCTTTTTTCGATTTGTTTCAAGTAGATTTGAACAAAAAGTATATTTATGTTTGCGTAAAAAATTGATCAATAAAAAAACAATGGTATCGTTGATAAATTTCTCAGGGCATTGAAATGTGTTTGAATCTAAATAAATTGTAGTGTCGAACTTGCCATTACAGCGAGCATCGTTATAATGAAGATATCTCATATTCTAAAATGAATGATTTCATCATTATCGCGTAATAACATATAGGAACTAGTATTCTTGCTCAACCTTTTTTTCAACATGGTCTGCACAAGGAATTATTGAAATTGCGGTACGGCGCTGTATGTTTTGTTCAGGCAGGTCACTTTGTCTTATGAATTAAGCTGCCCGTAATAACAAAGAGCTTCTACTCTACCCGCTACGTACGCGCAACAATGTTGTCTCCGAACGCCCTCCCGACTAAAACGTGCTGTTAACACAGCAATTTTAGAACAGTACGAATCGACAAGCACGATGACCAGTAGTAATGAAGATGAAGATCTTTATTTAATTGGTCATATAAGTCACTGCCTCGATCGGAGTAAATTGCCGATTAATCGGCAATTTACTTAGTGATTTTGCTACAAAACAATCATTTATTTTATTTGATAAATTCGAACTCCCACGTGATTTCCTTGATTTAAACACAAGTCTATGGGCCACCAGTGATTCTTATCAATACCGCCGGACCATATGCAATAATATCAGAATAGTGAATGATGCGGCGGAGCGCGGAGTAGCTTTGATCGAACAATTTAATGGTTATTTAACAAAAGACGAAACCCAAGTACAATATCTAGTACAAGTTGTCCAAAACCACCGAAAAAAATGCCCGTCTTGCGAAAAAAAAAATTATCTGTCAACGATAATGGAAACGGAAGATTAATGTCCTGCCGAAATATTTTTTTTTTACCTCCATATTCTTATATGCGAAAAGGAAATATTGTAGAATGGATATGTGTATTTTACATTATTAATTGCCTATGATAAAACTGATTTTTCTCATCTAATCGTGAAAAAAATACAAAAATGGCTTGCGCCACCTTTTAATTTTGGGCTACAGAGCCTTCCTTGGGCAAGGTTTTTTTTTTCACGACACATCAGCGTTCAGGACACGGTAAATGAAAAAAAAAAAATATTGATTTTTTTTGAACCACCCTAATATATATATATATATATATACAGTGGCGTGCAAAAGTTTCGGGCCACCCTATTTTTTCCAGTTAATTGATAAAATATTTTATTTCTCAACTCGTACATTGTTCAAAATATTTAAGAGAGTTAGAATGAAGGTAACAACGTCGTATATTATATTTAAGAGGTCTACCCTAATTAGAATTTAAAAAAAATCGATTTTTTTTTATTGCATTTTTCGAAAGTATACATATTTAAAAGTATCATACTAAAATTTTATGATGATCCTAGCAGTCTACGTGTACTTTTGAGGGTACTTTTGACACGAAAACTTTCAAAATCCTGCTCAACACACAACCATATGGCGACGATTTTATCGTAAAAAAGTTAGAGTGCGTCTTACACGTTGCAAAAAGAATTTTCAAGCGTGCTAGTGAAGCTAAAAAAATTCTTACACAGGCACGAAAAGCTGCAAAGAAGGACGAGAAAAAAACCCCAGTGAAAAAAAGTGCAGCACGAACAGTTGTCGCGAAAAAGAAAAAAACCGTCGTTAAAAAAGTTCCGGTTGTAAAAACTCAGGATTTAACGATCAAATTAATGAAAGAACTGTCAAAAAACTATGGTTTAGCAATTCAAAGACATTCCGATTCCGTGGAAGAAATGCGCAACGAGATCTGGGCAGGATTTTATCATAAGATTTCAACTGACAGCAATCCACAGCATTCGTACTGTTCTGAATCCTGGTGTAAATAAAAGAAAGCTGTAAAAAATAATTCTGTTCATAAGTTCAAACATCCTCCTGCTCTCGCTAAAGATGTTCAAGAAGTTTTAAAACCGATCTACGATGATTTGACAACACAAGAACTACTTGAAAGATGTCTCGGCCGAAACACGCAGAATAATAACGAATCTTTCAACAACTGCGTCTGCTCAATGGCTCCCAAACACATATTTAGCGGAAAAAAGTTGTTGAGATAGCGTGTCGAACAGCTTCTTGTATTTTTAACGAGGGATTACAACCAGTATTAAAAATCTTGGAAGTAATGGGCGTCAAAATCGGCCCGACCGCCATGCAGTTCATCGCTGACCGTGACAGAACACGTATACAAGTTGCAAACCGCCGCAGCAGCGATGTCTCTAAGGAAGCCAGAACGAAACGAAGGCAGGCTGTTTTGTATGAGAATGGACACTATGAAGAAACTGAAGCCATAATGTATGGTGCAGGCATCGCTGATTAGACGTAAGTAAGATTTTTTCACGATTTTTCGTTAAAGAAAACTTTAAACGCGTTTTTCTCAAAATAACGTTTTTGGACGGCTTGTTGATAAAATCTCCGAAACTATTCAACTGACCCTCACCAAAATTTTACCACATGTTCTTTATGACTATAGCTATAGCGCATATCATACGAATTTTGAAATTTTGAGTGTAACTATTTTTTTTTTTCAAAAAACGATGAAAAAAACGTGATTTTTCGTAGTTTTTGAAAAAATGGCCGCCGTTTTGTCATTTTTGAAAAAATCAAAAATCGTATGATATGCGCTATAGCCATTTACCTAATGAATCTAAAACCATTAGTTTCCCAGATCATCCATTCCAGAGATTTCATCAACGGCGCACACCCATCTTTTTTTTTTGGACCTGTCTTCTCCCCCATTTTTGTGTACAAAAACTGAGTGAAATAAATATGAAAAAAAAAATTTTGTGTATTTTAAGAGTATATTTTTTGGGCCTAACACTTTTTATATCCATATTTATAATTTATACCGGTCAAAAAAATTCGTGAAAATAGTATTTTTTTTGCCCGTCTAATTAGGGTAGACCCCTTAATTATGGCGTATTTTTCGTGTACTACGTGGAATGACTTTGGTCGGTGTGTAAAAGTATCGGGCCACTATATCGCCGCGGTTTGTTGTACGGTTTGTACGTACAGTTTGTTTACATTTTTTTCCTCATTAGATTCAAAACATGTCCTACAATGGAAAATCAGTCTCCTTTCTGGCACAGTGCCAAAACACACGAATATTCAGCTTCGTGAAATCGTGTTAAAACTTTCGTCAGAAGGAAAAAGTTCTCGTGATGTTGCGGAGACTTTATCTATTGGCAAAAGTACCGTTAATCGTATTATTACTAAATATAAATTAACAAACTCACTGTGTGACAAAAATCGGAGCGGTAGACGGCGAAAAACTTTGAATCGCGTCGACAAAATTATAAAAAGGAAGTGCATTGTAGATCCACGAAAAAGTGCTGCAGATGTTTCCCGGGAATTGCGAAGTGAAAATCTAGCTGACGTTAGTCGGAGTACGGTATCTCGACGTCTCAAAGCTGCGGGGCTGATTAGACGTGTTGGTGTAAAAAAACCATTGATAAGCAAAAAGAATAAGAAGGCTAGATTAGATTTTGCGAAAAAATATCAGCGCTGGACGGTATCAGATTGGCGGAAAGTATTTTTTTCCGATGAATCGAAATTTCAATTATTCGGAAGTACGTAAGACGTTCAGCAGGTACCAGATATAATGTAAGGTACCAAATTCCTACCGTAAAACACGGTGGCAGAAACATTAAAGTTTGGGGAGCATTTTCTGATGATGGCATTGGTCCGCTGGTGAAAATTCATGGCAATATGGACGCTGCAATGTATAGGGACATACTACAAGATCATATGCTCCCATTTGCAATGAAAAATTTGCCGCGTGGTTGGGTTGTTCAATACGATAATGATCCGAAACATGCTTCGCGTCTTGTTAAAAATTTTCTTCAAAGCCGGAAAGTCCGCCTTCTTGACTGGCCATCGCAGTCACGGGATTTAAATCCTATTGAACACCTTGTGGCAAGACCTCAAGCATCATGTTGGAACGAAAAATTACTCCAAAAAAATGGAATTGTGGGACCATTTGCGAAGTGAATGGGAAAAATTGCCACAAGAACAAATTAAACAACTAATTGAGTCTATGCCTCGTCGGTACGCTATAGTCATCGCTGCTAAGGGCATGGCAACAAAGTATTGAGTCGAGTGGAGAAGACCGAGACATGCTTCCTTATTTATCAAGTTTTTTGTTATTTTTTTCATACCCGAAAGTAAGCGGCCCAATACTTTTGCACAGCGAGTCATAAAAAATTGTTGAACAATTAATGATTTAATATCGATATCAGTGTATACAACCTATTGTTTCCAAATATAAGTGATTACGTGTTATCATTACTCGTTTGTTTTTCTCCCACCACCATATTTCTGTTCAATGTGCATAAAAAATAGGATGGCACGAAACTTTTGCACGCCACTGTGTATATATATATATATATATTGTAACGTTGTGGAATACAACGTTACGAGGACGATTCGAATTAAGTGTGGTAGGCGGCCTGGATAGCTCAGTTGGGAGAGCACTCGACCGGCAATCGAGAGGTCCCGGGTTCGAACCCCGGTTCAGTCCCTGCCGCATTTTTTTCGGATCGTTCCTCCTATCCCGTTTTTCCCCGTCACAAACTGGCGCCCAACTTAGCGGGAAAACATCAAACCTCGAAACGAACCTGAGATCGGCTTCCCTTTCCCCTACGAGCTCCGTAGTACCCCGGCCCCCTTCCGTCCCTCAGACACTCCCAGTCTGCAGTAACCCTTGAGTTCCCTTTCCCCTACGAGCTCCGTAGTACCCCGGCCCCTTCCGTCCCTCAGACACTCCCAGTCTGCAGTAACCCTTGAGCCCCCAGTTTCACAGTTTCTCCGAGTAAGAGTCTGATCTGTCAGAGATAGATCAACTCTGGTGGGGGGGATTGTAACGTTGTGGAATACAACGTTACGAGGACGATTCGAATTAAGTGTGGTAGGCGGCCTGGATAGCTCAGTTGGGAGAGCACTCGACCGGCAATCGAGAGGTCCCGGGTTCGAACCCCGGTTCAGTCCCTGCCGCATTTTTTTCGGATCGTTCCTCCTATCCCGTTTTTCCCCGTCACAATATATAAGTTAATTTAACCAAAACTGAAACTGACTGCGATCTTTATTACCTTACGACTGTTCAAAGATATCAAATATTCACCGAATAGGAGTTTATCATAAATCATTCTCTTAGTTATAAAAACAAAAAGCAACGAGAATTGTTTCTAAATAAACTTTATTATTGCATTCGAGGGACATTTTGTGGTAAAAGAGAAGAGGCACCGTTGTCGACTCCGTTTTAGAGTTTACATTCGGAAAAATGGATTGTTGGGGTTAGGGTTAATAAAAAAAAATATTTATTTAGACACTGTTCAAAAGTTTATTTATTGATTAAAAATTTTTTTTTGCACTATCACTCTTCTATATATATAAAAGTCACTTTAATCAAAAGTTTAATCAAAAGTCTTTATAACCTAACGATAAAAATATTAAATATTCACCGAATACGAGTAAATCATACACCATTCTCTTAGTGATCAAAAAAACGAAGAGTATGGTCTCTAAATAAACCTTATTATTGCATTCGGGGAACATTTTATGGTAAAAGAGGAAAGGGATCGTTTTCGATTCCGTTGTAGAATTTACGTTCGGAAAAAAATTGTAGGGGCTAGGTTTAATAAATAAAATTATTTATTTAGGCACTGTTCAATAGTTTATTATCACGCTTTATTTTCCCACTATCACTCTTCTATCCGTAATAATAGTCACTCTTTACTCGTCTATCTATCTATCTATAAACGCCACTCTAACCAAAAGTTCAAATTGACCGTGATCTTTATAACTTCACGACTGTTAAGAAAGAATATTGGTCAGCTATCATATGCGCGATCGATCCAATGTCACCAGAATTTTTACCATTATCACTAGTATCACTAGACCGCGACTGTGAAAAGAACAATTGAGCCTCAAAAATGTGTGCGAAAAAATGCTGAATGTCCCGGACAAGCAATTATAAAAAAAAATAATATTACCAATACGCTTTAATTCTAATTAGTCGCGATCGAAAGAAAAAAAAAATACTTGAATTTAAATAATCCTCCAAAACGCTGTTATTTAATAAATATTAAAGAAACAATTTTCGAAAAGAGGTAGAATCGTGGTCCTTCCTGTAAAAGTGTCTTGTAGCACTCGCTTATAAATGTACTTGTCTCGAGTCGCTACCGCGACTCTTAATAGATAAGGTATCTGATCCAATGTTAGGGATTGTTTCCATGTTTACTATATTGCTCGTTATGTTTCGGGTACAGAATAGTAAATTAGTAGTAGTATCGCCATTGTTTGACGTAAATGTGGGCTGGATATTAATTTGTACAAAATTTGAGTTTTGAAGGAAATCTCGGATTTGTCGTATTTTCCTACCGTTTGGATTGAAATCTCCAATGAGTAAGATATATTTGTCTTGCTTGCTTTTGGTGAATATTGTATTTTCGGTTATCGAGCTGTTGTGTATGTGTACTAATATGAGATGTAACCCATCGTCCTTGAACGGTAGTGAGACGAGAAGCGCTTCATTTTTGGATTATTGGTTTTTGATGGGTTTTCTTTGCTCATTGCGCTGCCTGAGTGAAATTGGAATGGAGCTCCTCCTCTAATATTTTTATTAAACCCATAACTGTGCATGACGCATATATGCGCAAAAATAAAACGTGCCCTCACTGTGCATGACGCATATATACGTCATGATGAAAAAATCGATGATAAACGGGTACTTATATTATGATTTCAATAAAATTTCTTTTCCCTTGGTTTTTGCGATCGCTAAATCCTAATTTGATATCAAAATTATGGAATTAAAGAAGGCGGATCCAATAGGGCTGCCAGAAATCTTGAAGATAGTCCGATTAGAATGGAACTTGATTCACCTGGGATTTTGAGGTCGCCGGATCTAAAATTCGTACTGAAATTATGAAATAAAAGATGGCAGCTCCAATATGGCTGCCAAAATTTCTTAAAATTGGAATAAAAATTGGTTTCCCCATTTTTTTGGCATTGTTGAATCCTAATTTCGTAATAAAGTTATGAATGTGAAACAAGTGGCTTCGAAATGCTTGCCAATAATTTTAAAAATTATGGGATTAGGGCTACAAATCGGCATTAAGTCGCGAACTTGAAAAAAATATAATTCACGGACTCGGAGTGTACCACGAGAAAGTTGCCTGACAAAATACTCTATGTTTTCAATTTTTTTGTTTCTTTTTATTTCATTAAATCTTTTTTTTATTGTTCAATTTAATAGAGATTGTCGGGATTAAAAGCTCTTGATTCGATATTATAAACACGAATCACGGTAATCGGGATATTTTTTAAAAAATTCGCAGCCATATCTGATTCACTCTTTTTAATTTTATATTCATACATGAAATTAGGGTCACGTAACCCCAAAAACCCTCCAGTGTCCGATTTTATTTAAATAAAATAATATTTTGATCCGCTATATTAGATAAGCAATTTTGAATTTCCAGTATCTGACATCAGACTTGTATTCAGCGACCCTGAAAACCCCCAAATGTCTTCCTTATTATTGTTTCTTTTATCGTACTTTTTTCGATTTGGTTGACAGGTATTGCGAAAATTCGCATGAGTTTGATTGATTCGCAATTTTATATCCTCCCCCACCTTTACACAATAATAACCAATGGTATACAACGTGTGACAAAAAATTTCAAGAGATTTTTCGTAGCAAATTTACCTTTTTACACGATAAGCGTTGGAAAAATCTTATCCGATCTCTTTTTATCTAAAAAATTAACGTTTTAATGAAAAAACAACGAAAAAAAGTTCACGTACCGATATCATAAATAATCGGGGCACTGAATTTTTTTTTATGGCCGTTAAATGTTCTTTTGCTGCTTCGGGATGACTCATGATTTTTTCAGAGCGATCGCTTTACAATAACCTACCGAAAAATTACTTTGTTTAAAATCGTGAAGACGATGGAAACTTGGAAACACCGCTACGGTGTACTCCGACTTTAGCGGCGTATATCTTAATGGCCAAAAATCCCCTCCCCGGGGAAAAAACCTTGGACAAGTACATTAGTTGACCCCTATTTCCATTTGTTTTCACAGAAAAATCTACCCAAAAAAGTACAACATTTTTAAAATTTTGGCAAGATTGAGATAGGAAAAAGAAGATTGATTCTATAAAATAACTATACTCCAAATGACAAATAGAAATGAAAAACTTCACATATTTTATCGAGATCCCAAGAAAAAAAGCAACAATGCCCATCGTGAGTGTCTGGTAAAAAACAGAATCTACAAGTAAATGATCAATTTGCGCATAAAAAAAATAATTACTTTACAAAAACAGAAATGGAAAAGCCAATGATTTACGTTCAGCACTAAAATTTATAATATCCATAATAGGACAAGTATTTTATTGTCGCTTGAGGATGGAGTATTTAAAAAAAAGCAAAAATTAGTTGGTTATTGAAAAAAGTCACCAATATACAGAAATAAAAATCGGTCAAAAGAACAGAGTCTAGAAAAAAAAATCGGGATGAAAAAAAAACTTGAAGAAAAAAATTTCAAACGAAAAAAAATAGATTGAAAAAAAAATTTCGGCCGAAGTACTTGGCGAGTTTTTTTGCTTAGCTTGGATCACGTAATGTATTTCACGTAATGTTGTATGTGTTATAAACTCGCCAAGTACTTCGGCCGAAATTTTTTTTTCAATCTAATTTTTTTCGTTTGAAATTTTTTTCTTCAAGTTTTTTTTCATCCCAATTCTTTTTTTCTGGACTCTGTTCTTTTGACCGATTTTTATTTTTGTACATTGGTGACTTTTTTCAATAACCAACTAATTTTTGCTTTTTTTTAAATACTCCATCCTCAAGCGACAATAAAATACTTGTCCTATTATTGATATATTATAAATTTTAGTGCTGAACATAAATCATTGGCTTTTCCATTTCTGTTTTTGTAAAGTAATTATTTCTTTTATGCGCAAATTGATCATTTACTTGTAGACTCTGTTTTTTACCAGACAATCACGATGGGCATTGTTGCTTTTTTTCTTGGGATCTCGATAAAATATGTGAAGTTTTTCATTTCTATTTGTCATTTGGAGTATAGTTATTTTATAGAAACAATCTTCTTTTTCCTATCTCAATCTTGCCAAATTTTTAAAAATTTTGTACTTTTTTGGGTAGTTTTTTTCTGTGAAAACAAATGGAAACAGGGGTCAACAAATTTTCTTGTCCAAGGTTTTTTCCCCGGGGAGGGGATTTTTGGCCAGGATATAACTTCTTTTTTTCTGAACAACTCCGAATCCTAGAATTTTTACAAGATAACAGATAATCCTTGAATATCTACGCTGACATAACCAGTAAAACCCTAGCTCAATATCAAATATGCAATGCGATGCTATAAAGAAAAAGCGAACGAACTTAGTACAGCTTGAAACAAACAAAACGCAGAAATTCATTTCAGTTAACACCTCGCATTTCCTGCAGTATATTGAGAAATTCGATACATATATTTGGTGCGTCTCAGCAATGTGCATTTCACTAATATGAGAAAAACATGAGCGAAAGGCCAAAAATGAAACCGTATAGAAATATTTGTGGAACACTTTTTTTTAACAAATCATATCACAATGCACACTAAAAACTTGAATGAATATTGAATTTTTACATTGTTTTCTCATGCTTTTATTTCCACTTATATTTTTTGCACAAGCCTGACCGAGCGATGCCATTACACTATTGCTGAATTTCTGATCCTTCGACTGGTTGTGAAATATGATAACAGATGATCCTTGAATATTTACGCTGACATAATCAGTAAAACCCCAGCTCAATATAAAATATGTAGTGCGATGCCAAAAAGAAAGAGCGAAGGAACTTAGCACAGCTCGCAGTAACGAAGCGGTGATCCTTGTATGCAAAGGAAATAGGGCATCTCTTGTTTCCGCAAAGAATAGCAAATGCTTCATTGTTTTAAGTTTCACCAGTTTTTTTAGATCAAATTGTCGAAGCAGAGAATCTCAGCCCAATTCACAGCTCGCAGCGCCTTCAGTATATTGGTAAATTTCTTGAAGCCGAAAAGAAAAATCGAAGGAACTGAGCACAACCTGCAGAATATTAGAAATTTTATGTTTATTTGTAGACCGCACCTGAAAAGTATTGAAAATCATGATTTCACGACAAAAGTAATTTGTCAAATTTTTATAATTAAAGTATTTCATCAACAATTAATATTTTTACAGGTTTTTATTTATGAGCACATGATACATCTTGTCACAACTATTTTCATACACTCACTTTTGGAAAAAAAACAGTCTTTTGATCTGTAAGAAAAATTTAAGTGACATGATTGAAAAACAAAAAATCGTTGCGTTCTAGATCGAAACTTCAGCATCATTATTTACCAATTCACGCATTTTCAGAACGTTTAACACTGATTTTTGAGGTTATGTTCGTCGTATTTTCTAGCACTTATTCCGGCCACACGAATTAACAGTGTTATTCGGATTATTTTATACGGAAAAATAAAAATGATAACCTCAACGAGTGGTGAGGTTTGTTTTTATTTGGCTTTTCTGGAATCCGAAACACAAATGATTTTCATCAGCGGGTGAGAGGTAATCTTTTTTAATTTCGCTGATGATTAATTCCGAGATATTAAAAAATATTATTACCGCATTTCGCAATATTTATATATTACCGTTTTTTCGCACTATTTATATATTTAAACTATTTATGAATCAAGATTTTTCACAATCTAAAAAACACGCGATTTACACGACTCGCACTTTACACTGTCAAAAGTCAAAACTACCGTCACACTGGTTAAACATTCAAACTTTCCGTGGTATGGGTGCAGAGGAATGTAGTCACAGGGACACGTTCAAAAACATCACTTGTGTGCACACTGGTTTACCGGTTTGGGAACACAGGGAAATGACCACACTCGTGACCAATCAGAATCTCGATGGGCACGCTGAGGCCTTTCATTGTGACATATACATACACGTCAAATTCTTCGATGTGTTGGAATTTTTGCATAATTTTGAGCCTGTGCAAAGTTATTTATCAGCAAATACGGCATCAATCGTGCTGATTTAAAGCTCAATCGAAAGATTTTTTCTTAATTAGTCTCCAGTTTAATTTTCAAGTCATCATCTGTCTCCTGAGCTTCGTAATTCGAGAAAATGACTTTCAGTTTTTACCCCCACCACCGAAATTTACTTTATTCAGAGATAATATACTCTGGCGAGCCTCGGGCCAGCAGACGACAGAGCTGTCAAATGTATTTGTCCCGAGACTCTACCGAGTCTCTTGATTAAGGAAGAACGATCGCGGTAGTACCTTCAAAAAGTTACGCGCCTTACGTATGGACAAAATATGGCGATAGACTAAGCGAAACGTGAAAAAATTTCGGGCGTGCCTATATTCAGACTGCCACAATACACAGAAAAGCGGCCTATACAAACACACGCATACCATTAAATTTCGTTTCTCGTCACGATCGTGCAACGTCGCAGTGAGCAGATGACAGTATTCTTTTGGTATTTTTCTGTCGTTGCTATGAATACAGCAAAAGACACCGAAAATGTCGAAACAAGAAAGGTATAATGGCAAATTTATGAAGAATAAAAATTTAACAAAAAAGTTGAAATTTATCGGGACAGTGCGAGAAGGAAAATTAAGAAAATATGCCATTGTACTCAAAATTACATTTTAAATGTAGGTTATGCTTGAACTACAATAAATAATAATTATTATTTGAATTAAAAGTTGTTTCTAAACAATACATAAAATTGTATTGCTTTATTAATCATTTATAATTTTATACCAATGACAACGCAACCATACTCAAGTAAAGAAAACCCGTGTGTTTGTATAGCTACACGCACACTGCGACGGTTACAGTGTTGCCGGATCGTATTCCCCACATTCGCAGTCGGGTAAAAACTCCATAAAAGTTTACATCTTCCTACTGTTATATCTCGACTTCAAAACGGTCAATCGAAGTATTTTTTCTTTACTTGTCCGAAAAATATTCATTTAGATCATGCTATTTTTTTATTGAAATCTGTCGAAACGTTTATTTGCTACGATTGAGAGAAGGGCGACAGACTGTGCCTACAGTATACTTCATATATGCGATACGTGTGAAACGTGCCAACTTTAATGTTAATTATCTCCGGTTCTAAACGGTCAAATATTTCCAAATTTCAGTAGCGGACAGATGCTGTGGTTTGTTTCGTGTTATAAACATTTCAAGAAAATCTGTCGACGCGTCGATTTGCGATTGTACTTCCTTAACCCGTCAGCGGGCGCGCTGTGAGACTTTTTCTCACACTTATATTAAAACGATGATTATTCAAATATTTCAAATGGCATAAGCATTTGAAATTTTTTCTATCTTCACCAAATTAATTTTTCTGTGTGATAGAAGAGTTAAATTTTTTTTTTGAATTTTTTAAATTATTATTTTTTGGTTTTTAGTGTCAATTATCGTTGTATTTATGGTTTTTGAAAAATAAAAATGTTTAATAACCACAATCATTGCAGCGACATTGTTTTCAAGTTCCTATTTATCAAATTAAGCATTTGAAACTATACATGTGAGAAAACCTCTCATCACGCGACCAATGTTTAAAGTGTTCATAGCGCGACCGCTGACGTATTAATATCTTAACTTAAACTTAAAATTATTGTAAACTGTATGATTCTCACCGTATGAGGAAAATTCGAAGTGGAAATATGTAAACACAATAATTTTCTACGTGTTTCAGTCATTGCTAATATATTAAAGTTTGAGGATAATTTTTGTCACATGAAATAGAACCAGAGAATGAGGGATGGAGAAATATTTCATCAAAACTGAAGATATTAAAAGGTTAAACAATGTACAACTTACAACACTACTTTTAACACTTTTATTTTACCGATGAAACTGGCACTGATTTAACAAAGTGCTGACGATGTATGCGTTTCAATGTTTTTCTCGGCGAAATAAAATTGAAATGAAATATTCTAGTATGATTGTAAGAAAAAAGTCAAGCCGTCACAAACGTTTTTATTCGTCGTTCAATATGCCATGATTTTTCTCCAGGAATGAGAGAGGATGAAACGGTGTCGAATGCCCGTGATTTCTAACGAGCGAATACAAAAAAACGAGGGAAGAGATTAGACCATCGAAAAACCGTGATTGCCCAAACTAAGCTAACAGAAACGTATCAAAAATTCAAGCAGGAAAAATAAATGCTCTACTTTGGCAGAAATATACAATCTACCTAAGATTATACCATTTTTGTCATATTGATAGACATTATATACCTATTCTTTAAAAAGCATGTGATAATAGCCACGTAGCTGCCAAAAATCTTCAATATTTATAATTTAAATTTACTGCCCCAGATGAATTTTAGATATCTATCACCATGAAATACAAGGTTTATGTGCACTATATTTGGAAGCTAATAACAGTTGAAGAGTGTGTTGAGTTGACTGTTAGGAACTCATAAGACTTAGTACGAATTAAGCTAAGAGCTCGTGTTTCTGAATATTATATCATTCATTATCAAACAAAATTTAGCTTTCTGCTTTCAAATATTCATCTCTAAATATGCACATATAGCGACCATTCGCTTACGTTAATCGGATCTGGAAGGGGTAGAGGATTTCAACCACTTTCGAACTATTGAACACTTTTTATTGTTAAGCCTATTTTTTTGTCATAAAGTATAGTCTTTACTCACAAGCTTTGAGACAGAAATCGTGAGAGTGCCAATTTTCCAATTCGATTATTTTTCAGCCCATCAAGCATGGCGGATGCTGCGATTTCCATCGTTGCTGTATTACAGAGTTCTTCTAAACGAATTAAAAAAAAATATTTCATATGTCTTTCTTTTTCGATCCCTTCGTCGAAGCAATTTTTCCGTTCCGAACATGAGATAATCCAGTTTTTATAAACTAATCTCGTACACAAAACAGTTTACCACTCACTGTCGTACTACACGCACCTTTTTCAATTTAATTCTTTCGAATGTTTTTTTTTACGGCCGAATGCTGCTTTATTCAAATCATTCATTGAATTTTAATGAGACAATCGAGATTATTTAATTCAACGCCCATACCACGACACCGTGTTTAACTCAGCAAGTGCCCGTTGGAAATTTCTTAAATTTTTTCCACTCGTCCACTGCGATGAGGAATTTCGTTGGTTAGGACATCTTTCATATATCATCAGCAAACATCGACGAATTTTAGGATAAAGAGAAATATTCAGAATGCTTTTCTCAATTTTTGTTTTGACACCACTTCGAAGAAAAAACGTTAATAAAAATGCTCTTATTTTTTATTCTACAAGAAACTTCAAGAAACTTTGCTCCAACTATTTGAGCTCTTCAAAACGATTTACGATTCCGGATATTTTCGGGATTCTTTACCTTTCGGAGTCCATTCTTATTTTTTTCATTTCTGTTTTTATCCCTATTTCACGTGCCTAGAGTACTCAACGAGATAAATTTTCTCCAGTAAAAAAAAACTCCTGTAGTTTCTGATTTTATGGATTTATTGATTACATTTGTCTGCAAGATAAAAATTCGAGTCTATTATTTTTATTTTATTCATCTCGGAAAATTTTCCGAGCCGGATCATTGTTTTTACGTTTGTTTTAATTAAAGTATGACATTTGCTTGCTGTCAAATTTTTATTTCGTGATTTTCTATTATCGTTGAGTGAACGAAGTTTCTTTTTTTCTGACACGAATATCATATGTTCGATCGTAAACTAAGTGTTTTATGCATCGCGAAACGGCTCGCTTCGATATATAATAATGGAAAGAAAAAGAAACAGTCGTTGACGTTTTCTTTATGCTCTCACTGTTGCAGCTCCTAAGATAAAAGTTTGCCACCGCTTTTTGCTTCCGAGTCACAATGGACGAGAACTCTCATCTCGTTCTGCTGTACGTGAGAGGTTTTTCAAAAAATATTTCTTATTTTTTCACTCGTTGTTCCCTCGAATCCACGATTTCTCAGATGAACATTTCTCATTTACTGTAAACACGCTTTTTTATCTTATTTTCCTCTCTCTCTCTCTCTCTCTCTCTCTCTCTCTCTCTCTCTCTCTCTCTCTCTCTCTCCCTCTCTCTCTCTCTCTCTCTCTCTTCCTCTCTATCTCTCTCCTTTCAGGTTTTGTATTTTTATAAATGATATAATCGATTTACCGGAGATTTACTAATTGAATCAAATGACGTTGAGGAAGAATTTCGTATGGGATCACGAAATTTTTGTTCACTATCATAATTAGAAAAGATTTCATGGGTACGACGAGACTTTCACGAAAATCAGCAGATGCTGTAGGCGTTTCGAAGCTTTTCTTTGTTTTTGTGAGAACGCACTATTATCGAGAAATGCACTTCGCGTTGCACAATGATGCTTCCAGTAAAAACTTTATATTATACCAACAATTCATGAAATTTATATCTTTATACTTATCGAAGGTAAACTCATTCATTGATTATTCTCCTTTCTCAACAATGTCACACACTACAAAAAAAAAAAGAAGAATTAAATGTTACCGAACTCTCGACGCATTTTATCCATCCTAAATGCGCTATAACTGAATTTCAATTGTACGACAATAAATTCCACTACTCGTCCGTTCGTTTTAATAATGACCGTTCTTTCTTTCGATAAAGAAGTTGAAATAACTATACGCGGGAATGATTATAGGGAGTATTAATGGCGAGAGGTCGTCAACTGGTGCCTCGTGTCTCAAGCGTAGCCTCAATCAATTACTCCTTTCATTCTGTATTCTTTAAGCGTGATGCCTATTCATTTTAATAAAGAAAACTTTTACTCATTATCGAGCAAATATTCTGTTATCGCACGAATTATTAAAATAACACTTAGGCCTTTTTGGTAACTTGCAACGTATGCAATTGTATAATTCAACGAACAATATTATATCATAATTTATTACCATTTTAATATTAATATTATGTACGAATCTCAGAACGTTGACGTTTAACAACGAATCATATATCGCGCAACAGACGATTAACAAATACGAATTCACAAGCTTTAACGTTATGCCACGATTACATTTTATTGTTATAATTATTTCTTTTTCGAGCTTGCGTATACGTAAATATTTATAGAAACGTGCCTGTTCCTCTCGTCATAGGACGTAGAACTTTGTTTCGTAATGGTTACTTTTAATAAGCCGGGCACTAACGATAAGACACTTGATTAAAACTGACAACACAAAGTTCCCATGCCAATTCCTTGTTTTGTCGTATTTGGTTGAGTGGTTTTTGAGGATGTTTATTTAATTTATTTTAAAGGCGAGTACTTCTCTTTGACCCTTGAGGATAATCCTTACAATGCTTTCTAGCACTTATCTCTGTCTATCGTGTCCTGCAAATCGATTATCCACAGCACTCCTATCTCGTTGTCTTTTTTTTCTCCCTCTGCCTCAGTCATTGTATTTCTTTTTGTCCTTATCTCGAAACTTTTGTCTAATTATTTTTGATCAGTCTTTCGACGAACCTGATACTGAAAATCCCGTTGCACAATTTACTGACTTTGGATTTACATTTTATTTTTTTAAATATTCTTATATTAACATCATCCAACTGGATTATCGACAATAATATATCTCGTGCACTCGTTGAACATTATGGATGAACTTACACAAGATTTCCAGAATGGTAGTGATGATGATGATGATGATGAAGGAGAAGAAGAAGAAGACGATCGACAACAATAACAACAACGACGATAAGGAGCACTTGCCGAAAATGTAGATAAAGAAGAAGAAGAAGAAGAAGAAGAAGAAAAAGAAGAACGATAGCAAACAAATTCCTTCGTCATTCGACCGAGCGTCCTCTTTATTTATCTTCGATGTTATTCCCAGCGAAAAATCTTCTCCTTAACTTTACTCATCACTTTCTTCTTATTATTTTGCTTCTATTCTTCTAAAAAATCAGACTTTTGAAAATAGTTGACGTTTTTCGGCTGAGCAACTGGTGAGATCTGGTATAATCCTGTATAATTTACATGTGAGTCAACATATACGTATGTGCAACTCGCCGATTTCCCTCGGTAATTAAAAAAAAAAATTGATGTTGGTCCGCGTTTATTTTTTTCTTCTCTTGTACACTCCGTGGATAAACAGAAACGCAGCAGCAGCGGCAGCGGCAGCAGAGCCCTTCGGCAAACGCGGACTCTCGCTGTGGTCGACGGTATGACCTACTCGCGCGTCGCTCTCAGCTGCTTCAATGCTACTCCCGCTCTATAACGGAGGAACCCATACCCACTCCGCACCCCTATGTTCCAACCTCCTCCAGTATACCCACAGCTCTTTCTCTCTCAGTTCCTATATCCTCCGTCTTCCTCTCTCGCTGGCTTCCTCACTCTGTATCGGATCGTCGATCCCCCTCCACATTCATCCTGTACCACCACCATCATCATCTCAACCCCTAAGCTAGCCACTTCCTCGCGCGCCTCACTCGTCCTCATCCTCCCTGACGATCCTGCATCCCATCACCACCCTCACTAATCCCAACACCACGTTGCCTTTCTCTCGTTTCTCATCCTCCATTCCCAAAAAAATATTATTTCTGAATCTGTATATATATTTGAAAAAAGATGGATTATTATGTGGAATTTTATTGCTATATTTTTGGTTGTTACAATCTGACGCGACGATGAATTATTTGGTAGATTACGCTAGCCGCAATAAACGATCTTGCGTTCCTCGCAAATCAAAAAATTATTTTTTATGACCAGGGTATAGCTATTTCGATGAGCCCAATATAAGAATAGCGCCATGGGCAATGAACTGTTAACAAATGTTCTATACCTTTTACCGGCTGAAATAATCCGTAAATAATTAACGGATTGCTATAATTTTAGTAGAGAGGCTAGGGAGAATGGGAATACGTGGAACGATGGAGCTTCGAATCGAAGAAATCGGTTCATTAGTCTTTCCAAAATGTAAACATGAAAAACAAAATTGAGTATTCAATATCTCGTGTGGAAATTCAGTTAGGACCTTGGCTATGCCCTAATTATTTATTTTTCCCTTACTCTGTTAGGGCCCCAATATCGAAGCCCGAAAGGCCCCTTGCGGGCCGATCACACTTCGTCAACGGGGGCCCAACCGGGCAAAAAGGTCGGGGCCTTTAAAAGAAGCTCTATTGGAACCCTAGAAAAAAATAAATGTTAATGAAAATATTATTTTTATGATTAGAATTGCATATCTGATCATAGTTCATTTTATTTCAGTATTTGCATTATTCCGGCTATCAATTTGTGCGGAAAAATGTTCTCACCTACACCGGGATTCGATCGGACCTACTTATTGATCTTTGACCCAACGGACAAGCACACTACCCATTACTCGTTGAAAAATTTTGGTTCAAAAATGTAACATATGCTGCAGATACGTCATGTACATATCACACTGTATATTTAATGAATCTATAAGTGACAGAGTTCTCAAAGTAAGACAGAAATAGTCACAGTAAACTTAAATTCCAATTAACAATAACAATAATATCACGTATAAACGATAATGAGTTGAATTATTAATAAAATATACATAGAATAATATTTATTATTATATGATTAATGTAATAATAAATATAATTATGGTTTATATTCTATTATCAATATATAATAATAATGATTATTTATCATTTATTTATTATTAAATCACTATTTCTATTTTTTTATAAATAACTAAACATATTCGATGTTGCAAAAATAAGCTTTAATGCTTAAAAAAACCCGCTTGTTTGTGAATTGAAATAAAAAAGCAGATTCAGATTTTCGTCCAATCGGAGGAATCCATATCGGTTTTGATGTTAAATATTACAATTTATTTTAAGGAGAGCTACTCTGATGAAGTCGGACTAGATCCTCAAAAATTTAACTCAAACGCATCATTTTTTAATCATCTTGGCGAACTTGACATTTCCCGATCGGGTTCTGGCCTTGCAGTATTACGGTGATAAACTTAAGGCTACCTTGACAATGCCCGTCCCGGTCCTTAATAAATTTCACTTATTACTCACTGAAGCCTTTTCTTGTAAACTCAATCAGCTCTATTATTCCCCTTTTAGGGCCTTGTTTGGCTGTGCCGAAATGTAGATCCCCTAATAGGGGATTTATATTTCGGCCTTACGGGCCCCAAATTTATTTCGGGCTGCCCTAATAATTTTCCACACTGGATGTGAGAATAGTCTTTCGCACATGTGATTGTTAAATTTGTTTATATGGGGGTGGTACATGTTAAGGACTTACATACACTTAATGGGGAAGGGAGGAGGGGGTGGCATAAAATAAACAGTTTTTTGAAAACATTTTCATTCGATAGTGTCACCCTTTATACATAATTTACTAAATTTTTCCAGAAATCAACAATATTTGTCAAGTAGGAAGAAATTTTTTTATCTCCATTGAAAAGCTGCTTACCTCTTCGTTATTTCGTTAAAATTGTCTCTTTGAAAATGGTAACTTTTGTATGTCGAAAATTAAATGACCGATTTGGATAAAATTTGGTACAGACGATCTTTACACAATTATGTAGTGTTTGTCGAAGAATTTTTTTTAACATGATAGTTTTTTGAATAAATAAAAAAAGAACAATCTATCAGGTAAAATTCTAATTTTTAGATTCAGGCTTTGCCATTTTACGAAAAATACATTTAACAAAAATCAGCCATGACAATGACTCGTTTATTTTGTTGACTTTAAGAAAAAAAATATTTAAACTATTTTTTAGTTAAAGCGAACAGTTGGCATCGTGATTAATGTAAATAACGTTCTGGAAAATAACTTTTTTACAAGAACGACAACAGCGACTCATATAATTTCTTATTTTGAAATTAAATTTTCCAATTTCATAAGCAACAATACGTCTTTGAAATATGAAATGAAAAAAAGTTTCCGCGATAGGAACATTTTTTCGGTATGAAAAGAATAATTGAAAGTGATTCTATTTTGGCACCCCTAGGTTAGCCTTAAGGTATGCTTCTATTTATGAGTAAAAAGGCGGAATCAATAACTAGTATAATAGTATCGAGGCGGCAACAGTTTGATCAATGTTTTGAATTTGGTATGATATGTTCATCTGGCATCACTTGATACTTCATGTATTTGACTGCCACCAAGGTAGCATGTTTACAGCTCTCCTGAAAACAACTTCCAACGAAGATAAGTATAATGGAAAATAAACCACATTCAACAATGCTTCCGGACAACCGTTTTACCGAAAAAAATATAAGCGCTCCAAGGCTATAACTCCAGCGTGAATAACAACTCTTCTTGTAAATCTCTATGAAAATATTACTCGACGGTATCGAAAGAAAGCATGTTCCAGCAGAACAAAAATAGCTCAAAAATCATGTAAGAAAAATTCCGAACTTGGAAATCGCGGTATGTGCGTAAATGAAAGCCTATACGGGGTGTCTCAGGAAATAATATCAAGCCGAAGCAGGGATGTAGAGGATCTCAAACCCTATCGAAATGACCCTTATATATGTGGGCCAATTTTTGGTAGTTTAGAAGTTATGACCGTTTTTGTATTTTTGTTGTCCAACTCTTAGTACAACGAGAATATTTTATGGTAACATGAATAACTATGGAAGATGCTTGGATTTTTTTCCAGATTAGCTGTCAAACTTGCGAATCGGGCGCAATAATATTTACTTTCATAGTAGTAAATATGGCGGCAAAAAAATAGGAAAACAAAAAAGTTCGCAAAGCTTGCATCTCTCATCACTTTTGATAGCGTCTGAAAAGAAAAGTTCACATAAAGTTTTGCTTCTCACCTTCACCGACAACTTTCTCGTTTTATCAGCTACTCACTCTACAAATTCCATTCAGCTGCTCCTACGACTTTAACCCGTCAGCGGTAGGACTACATACACTTTAAACATTGGTCGCGTGATGAGAGATTTTCTCACATGTATAATTTCAAGTGCTTAATTTGATAAATAAGATCTTGAAAAAAATGTTGCTATAGTGATTGTGGCTATTAAACATTTTTATGTTTCGAAATCCATAAATACAACGATAATTGACACTAAAAACCATAAAATTGTTACGTCCCCGTGAACTGATCGGAGTTAGGGAGGACGTAACATGGTATTTGACTTCTCATTTGAGTCAAGGCAATTAAGCCCTTTACTCTGGGACGGAAGCCTCGTCTTCGATATCGGAAGGAATGTGGTGATGGATGACCGTCAAGCCGTAATGAGTCTTAGCATATATAGACCGGCAAATGATAACAGAAAAGTCCAAGTCATTTGTTACAAGTATGGCGACCCTTAAAGAGTCGAATTAGGTCATTTGAGATCCGAAAATAGTAATTTCAGAGCTGGCCAGCGGGGCGTAATTACAGGCTAATTAATTAGACTTATCGGAGAAAATATGGTATTCAAATGATTTGTTACACAAAAACTCTTGCGTTTTTTTGTAGTCCATGAAAAATAAACTTGGCGCTAGCGCAATGCCATACTTTTTTGATGAGTTTTATGGCCCGCTATCTTAATTAAAACGTATTAATTAATTAATTATTTTTTAAACATTCGTTACAGGGTATTTTTGTTTTTTAAATGACAATGTCCAAGTAAACATTCACGAGAATCGCAATGCCATACCATTCCGACGGTTCTAAATAGCCGCCATACTGCTGCAAAAACGTTAATTTTTTTAACAATGCAAAATGATTTGTTACAACCTGAAACTTGGTTAACCACTTATTTATCTAATTAGATGTGTGAATCTGATTATGCCATACCCGTGGGTTGAGTCAAATACGTGGTGTGCTTTTTGAAAATTGTCACATTTTTTGCTGAGTTCAAACAATTTGTTACAGTATGGCATAATTTTTTTTATACAAGCAGAAAGTGCAAACAACGTAAGTATAAAATTTCTTACACGTACGCAAGAACATTCTTATTCTATAACAAGATTTAAATACGTAAAATATTCAACGTCGGAGCGTCTTTCGCTACCCAGGTATACGGCAGCTGCTGGTCAGGCGCTACACCGTTATATATATGTGTGTGTGTGTGTGTGTGTGTGTGTGTGCCTATGAATTTGTGCTATTCCGTTTTAGAAGGATCTCAACAGCCTAAATCGACAACTGCGTTGCGAAGATTTCAGTCTACATTTGAACCTCAAGTGACACAGAAGCGTGAAATGGAAGGCAACAATTCGAACAACGAAAAAAAGTGTTTCGTCTGTCTTAAATGCGACGAACCAGTGATACCGTTTAAAGAGGATGCTTTAAAAAAGTGCCAATATTCTTGGGCGGTTCGTATCCAAAACGAGATGAAGGACAACGACAAAAATTTGCCAGATGCTATAATAACCGGCTCCTTGGGCTACCATAGTGCGTGTTACCGTAGCTTCAATGCTATAGGTAAAAAATACAAGAATTCGTACGATAAGGCGGAGGCGTCTGCGCAAAGTAGAGGTGCAGTGGAAAAAAATATAGCAGAAGACCCAATTCCTGGTTGCTCTTCTCAACATGGATCGTCGCTGGAACGAGAATCTTCCCCAGCACTGAGCGACAACGAGTAAGTTTTTTTTTTTTTTAATGTATTATTACAGTCTTCACGGGGACAGCGAAAACGATGTCCATTTATTTGGTGTACGCCCGACTGAGTGTGCATGCGTTGGTGAGCACATAAGAATTCTTATTAAAACGAAAACACAAACTCTATGTAGTCAATATGAACCCACTGTCAAAGCTGTCCAGTCTATCATGAGTCAGCATTTTGGCGACGAAAGAAAAGATATTTTTTTGGGGAATCGGTTAAATTTAAATTCACTGTCAAGGCCGTCCATGTTATTATTTGTCAGCTGTTCGGATATAGGAGAAAACGCTAGTGATGGTACTGGATTTGTTTTGACCAGTGAGCGAGCGCATTAACCATTGGCCGGATAAGAGAGCGAGAGAGAGAGAGAGAGAGAGAGAGAGAGAGAGATATTTATTTTTCCTACGTTGATCGGATTATTAATGCTTCGGCGAGTAGGAGACATAATAAGGCAAAACCGTTTGCTTTTGTGTGTTTAAGTTGTGATTTAAATTAAAGAAAAAACTAGCTTTTTCGCAGATCATTAATGTCTCATCAACTAATGATCGTACAGCGAGCTAAAGCTGAGTTTCGAAACTGAAAGAATTGCTCTGGAAATACCTTTCGATATTTTAGATAATTTTTTTTTTCAACCTTATTGTTCTATTTCTTCAAAATTCTATACCGAATAATCAAAATGATAATGAACAATTTTCGAATAAACACTTTTCGACTCCCAACAGAAATAAAAGATAAAATCTAAATTGCCGTTTTTAGTTATTTTTTTATTATTCATTTCTTAATTATTTTGCGTCTTTAGTCATTGTCGGGATTCCCGTTTTCAAACATTTTCTGATATCATTTTCTCTGTTTCAAATTACAACATTTCCAATGCAATTCTCGACATGGAAAAATTGTGAAAATTTGTCATTATTTCCACAAATGTGAAGCAACTATCTAATCTCAAATGACTGATACTGAAATAAATATTAATAAATCATCTTCGGGAAATTGGTGCATATTGAAAAAGCAAAAAAAATCATTTCGGTGTTTTTCTAGCCTGCATGTAAGCATTATATTTATTTATCGCCACGGTCGTGCATGTTGGCAATGATTAAAAGGCTCATTCGACTTCGTTCTCTAAATTGTCAACACATATTTTTTATACGACGATTATGTTATGTACAGCGATGAAATCTAACGTATATATAGTCATAATTTGTTCTACGACTCAATATCGAATCGTATATTAGCGACTCCTTATAATTTTTTCACTCGGGATTTCCATACTTTCGGTCAACCGTGTGAATAGAATCGACATGATATGAAATGATGAATTGCCATGTTATGAAATTTCATATTTCAATCAAACTACTCTCAAAACAAAGCATTAATTTATTTTTTTTCTTTTTATGTACTATTGACGATTGTGCCCATTATGATCGAAATGCGTTTACAATCTTAAAAGCCTCAATAATCTGGGCTGGCTTGCTTTTCAAAAAGTTAAGTTATTTTGATGTTTTATTTCATCAGAATTTTTTACGAAGATGCTGAAGAACCTGAGATGGAACCACATGAAGTTCCTCAACCGTGCATATTTTGCAATAGGACCTCAAAGAAATACAAAGGACGGAAAGTATTAGTCAGCGTCACGAATAATTACATTTCGATGAGCACTGATAAAGAGAATGCAACAAGAATAAACGACATTGAGTTTCTGGCAAATCTTCATTATAAAACATCAAACAATGAATCCATTGCATACCATCGAATATATAAGACTTTGTACAGGAAGAAAGCCGAGAAGATGCTAAACAAAAAAAAATACGGAATGGCACCAGAAACGGAATATGCATGCGGCAGCTTTCGCGAAACTATGTTCTTTCATTCGCGTGAACATTGTTAGAGAAAATAAATGTTTTTTCATATCATTTCTCCGACAGCTATTTGCAGATTTGTTGATCGAGGAGCACAAAGGTTCAGGGATGAATGATGGCGATGTGTTTGAAACGCAACATATCCAAAAAAAAATTTTCGCGCCAAAATCCTTGAAATCTGAAATTCGCTCCATAATGTGCGGAAAAAAATTAGTGGTTACTCCTGATAATGTGACAGCAATCACAAACATCGAAGAGCTACAAAATACATGCATTTTGCAGACGGCTGCAATGAAATTAAGAGCTGAAGTTTTGAAAACAGAAAATCGCAAACTTCCTCATAACTTAATAACCGAGGATCTGACAAGAGGAGAATGCATTATCCCCGAGTCTGTGGAGAAGTTCCTTCAGACCGTTTTGTGTGGCTATAATTATAGGCGGAAAAAAGCCCCCAAATGGATTTGCGTGTCAACTCGATTGCTTCAGATCTCATTTATGGGACAACAAATAGCAGAATCTTGCCTTCGAAACATATAACACTCGGAATAACATTAAAATCTCTCACGAGCAGCAAAAAAGTCTTGTCACTTGTTAACAAACTCGGTCACTGTATCAGCTATAATGTGGTTGAGGAATTAGAAACCGAAGCATCGTACAACACGAGCGTGAGCAGATCTGAGTTGTGCCCGAGTAATATCCTTCTGAGGGATGATCTGCACACGGGCGTTGCGTTCGACAACTTCGATAGATTCGTCGAAACAATTAACGGAAAAGACACGCTGCACGATACGGTCGGGATCATTTACCAGGACATGTGCGCAGATGACGAAGAAGACACTGTTCTCGTTGAAGTAGCCAACCGTTTAACAAAAAGAAGAAGGACATTCGATGCCAACATCCCTGAAAACGAATCATTCGCCAAGAGACTAAAATCTATTGGTGGGCTGCTCCCTGTTGATTTTAGCGACCTAAGTGATATTCCGGCAAAATTCGAAGAGTATAAAGTTATCAATAATACATGGTTGATTTCGCACTTTCTAAAAATCAATACGCCAATGTGGGTTGGCTTTAATGCTAAGCTGATCAACGACAGTTTTACAAAGCAAGTAGTTTCGTATCTGCCAACGATAAATGCTTCTTCCACTAATGTGGCTGTTGTTGTTGAAACTATGAAACGAGCGATCAAAATAGCTGACGAATGCAAGCAACAATATATCCAGGTAACTTATGATCTCGCAATTGCTAGAATCGCATTGCAAGTGCAGTCCATGCAAAAACAAGAATTCAGCCGACTATTCATCCATCTGGGTCCGTTTCACATTGAAATGTCGTTCTTGAAAGCGGTTGGATCTTTTATTTCGAATTGCGGATTAACAACCGTTATGGTCGATGGTGGGTTGTTAGCAGCGGGATTGGTCGATGGATTCTTGTCAGCAAAAAACATTAATCGCGCTAAGAGACTGCATGTTCTTTTATATTTAGCTTTCAATATGGAGCATTACCTGAAAAGTTTGCAATCCCACGGACTGATCGACGGAGTTGTTGATAATGGCGATTTACGCGAACTAATAAAAAAATATCAACAATTCAGAGAGAAAACGCTGATGGGACAACATGGCAAAACCGCTCAGTTTTATTTAACATACACCAATCTCATCGACCATTTTCTTATGCTGAGCAGAAGCGTGCGCATAGGCGATTTTTCCCTCCTAAAATATATTCCGTCAAAAATCAACAATTTACTGTTCCCAATGAACCACGTGAACTACGCGCGATGGCTACTCTGCTATCATGACAACTTTGATGAATGTAGAAAAAACGCATCCTGGACTTTCGAAGGAGTTAGCTGACGGCTATTTCGAAGTAAAAAGGACCTACAAGAGTTTCTCAAGATAGCCTATCCATCTGGTTACAGAGCAAACAATAAATGCAGATGCTGGCAGAACATTGACAGGCATGTCATTTCACAAACTCCATACAGGCACGTATCAGGTGTGTATAGAAATTCGGTTCTTCGCCTAGAAAACAATTTTTCGTTAAAAGAAAAACATTAATACTACTGCGAATACTTTGTTCGTTTCAGTAAATGCTCAATCGTTTCGTCTTTTAAAAAAATCAGTCCCGCGCTCAAAATATTTTTCGATGCATAACGAATGAAAAAATTAAAAACTGATGTAATTAACTTTAACCGGACGATTCATTGTATTTTCTATAAAATATTATTCAATAATTTTGATCAAGGTGGACTATGAATTATGCCATCAGGAGCGGCGTTTGCTCTTTTCTATTTGACAAAGTGGGATTGGACTGAATCTTCTATTGGACAAAGATGGAATGCACTGAATCTTCGGATAAACCCGTTTGATGCAAGCCTACAGAAAGATTTGCTTTACAATATATCTTCTGGCGAATCCGCTCCCCCCGATGTCAACGATTTTTTATTATCTGCAGAAAAAACAGGAGATAAAATGCGAACGGAGTTTATTGAAAATTGTGCCGGAGACGAGAATAAATTTTCGACTGCTGTCATGCGAAGAACGAAAATCCTGAACTTCGATACCACCGTTAAAAAAAGAAAAAATCGAGTTGACGACAAAATCCAACAAGTTAAGGTTCAGAAGGACCTCTCTGGGAGACTTTTAGCGATTTCGATGGAGAAAAAAGTCGACATAGTTAACGTAATTGAATACCTTCTTGTCTCGTAAAACATAGCATCATAGTCGTGAATGCAAAAATTTGTAAACAATACTAAAAGATCGAGTCATAATCTCTGTTGACATCTTAATTTTTTCAGGTCCTTACTTTTCCGCTTACACCAGTGCCACTCTCCATGTGCCACATTGATGGAAATATCCACAAAACTAATAAGGCGATTTTGACGAAAGAACTGGAACGTAAAGGAGACGATTCTGCCGAATCAAATTCAATCGACATCGCGGTCTACGATGGATTCGCAGTTTTCCACATGATGACGCAAGTTCCAGGAACTTTTGGAAAAATAACGATGAAATATCTGTCAACAGTGTGCTCAAGTTTTGCGAATAGGATAGACATCATATTCGATGAGTATCGAAAGCCATCGATCAAGACCACGGAGCATTTATTGAGAAACTGTTTTTCAAATGACTTCACAATCACTGGAAGTGAGCAAGTTCGGCCAAGCAATTTTAAAAATGAATTGCGGAACGATAAATTCAAAACGGCTCTTGTTCATTTCATTATCGAGCATTAGACAACTGACGCTGCAGCGGCAATAATGGGCCGAAAAGTCATTCGCGTCAATTTCGACAAATGCTACCAGTACGTTGTAGAACGTGCGCGTGTAGTAAGAACTGTTGACGACGATTTAACTTGTTCAGGACATGAGGAAGCAGACACAAAAATGGTTTACCATTTGTGTCATGCTGAATCAGGAGGGAATGCCGTTATCAATTGCTCCGGCACCGATGTGCTCGTGATAATGCTGGCGAACATGTGTCACTTGAAATGCGATATGCAAATTTGGATGAATTTCGGTACCGGTAAGGACTTCGTCACTATGGAGCAGAAAATTGAAATGAATTGTTTTTTAAAACATTATTATCTTGAAAATACTTTATTGCATATAGATAATTGCAAGTAACTTTCATGGAATCATCGTTTTTTATCTTCAAAAAAAAAAAATACCGTAAATATTAAAGGATCGAAAACGTGTAGAAAATGCCGATAGTTCGTATTATAAATGTTGTTGAATTTTTACAGGAAACTCTCAAAGGTTCATAAACATAACGAAAATTTACGAAGTGTCGGGCAAAAAAGTGTGTCGTTCCTTGCCGGGCTTCCATGCACTGACGGGCTGCGATTACAATCCGTCCTTTTATCGTAAAGGGCAGAAACACCTCTCTACAAATTCTGCTCAATTCAGAAAAAATATCAGGATGCTTTTACGAAGATCTTGGAGCAGAGAGAAGAGAGCTTTCGCGTGCTTGAAGAATTTATTTGCAGGTATAATACTATTTCTGCACATTACAGATCACTTATATAATTTCTAATGTGCAACGAATCGCCAAAATTTCATATTCATTCAGATTGTACAGCCATCGACATGTAGATGATGTCAATGAAGTACGACTTTCTCTTTTCTTGAAATCGTACAGCATGCGTCACGAGGGTGAGAAATTCGATGAAAAGCTGAAGAATTTTGATGCCTCCCTTCTACCTCCCTGCAAAGCTGAGTTGCATCAGCAGTTGCTGAGGGCATTGCACATCAACACAATTTGGACCAATGCTCATCTGAAATACCCATCAACTAACAGCCCAGATAATTGCGGATGGAAGTTGATTGATAGACAGTACGAGTATCATTGGTTCGACGGCAACGCCATGCCAACAACAATCGGCGATATCGTGTGCGGTGGGAATGATGAAGAAGATGAAGGTAGAGAGCAAGGTATGTTCTAAGAACAAAAATTTGTTGCACGAACTCTTTTACTCTTGTTCTGGAGTTTTCTACATAAATTGAACCATTTGTAGATATTGATGTCAGTAGCGACGAGGACGATGAGAGTACAGAGGAAGAAGCCGATGAGGATGATGGCGGAGATATAACTGCGGATTCGGAAGCTTGAATATTTCGTGAAATTAATATTTTTCATTTAATAAAAATGTGCGAAAACATGTGCGAAACATTATTTTAAAGAAAACTTGTCCAGAAAATTAAAAGAAGTTCGATGCAACTCAGGTGTACTTGTCTAAATATTTATACGTCTGATAGTAATTATAGCTGCAAGGCGCTGCTGAAGGTAAGTTTTCCGGGTATGGCATGACCGTAGCACTGCACCATAAGTATGGCATTATTTTTTTTCAAACATCGTTCCCCATAAACTTTCGAAAAATTCTAATGCCATACTGTAACAAATCGTTTCGACATTTTTTATTTTTTCACATCATATCTTAAGTGTGACAGTTCTCGGACCTACAGTAAAAATATGGGGTAATTTTTTTTAGATTTACTCATTTTGCATCTACAAAAATAAAACAATGCCATACTGCAATAAATAATTTTACATTTGATAAATTTATACATCTAAAACGTTTAAAAAATTACCGTTTTCCAAGTATGGCACCATTTTCGCACTTCACTAAAAGTATGGCAAGGGTATAAATAGATTTGCTCTATTATGAACTATTCAGAATTCAAGTGCCATACTGTAACAAATCGTTTTGCATTGTTAAAAAAATCAACGTCTTTGCAGCAGTATGGCGGCTATTTACAACCGTCGCAATGGTATGGCATTGCGATTCTCGTGAATGTATACTTGGATATTGTCATTAAAAAAAAAATACCCTGTAATGAATGTTTAACAAAAAATTAATTAATTAATGCGTTTTAATTAAGATGGCGGGCCATAAAACCCACCAAAAAAGTATGGCATTGCGCTAGCACCAAGTTTATTTTTCATGGACTACAAAAAAACGCAAGAGTTTTTGTGTAACAAATCGTTTGAACACCGTATTTTTTCCGACAAGTCTAATTAATTAGCCTGTAATTATGCCCCGCTGGCCAGCTCTGAAATTACTATTTTCGGTTCTCAAATGACCTAATTCGACCCTCTAAGGGTCGCCATACTTGTAACAAATGACTTGGACTTTTCTGTCATCATCTCCCGGTCTAATAAGGATTAGTAGTGGGTTCAGTAATAGAAGATTACTCACTGTAGTTTTTTTAATGCTTAATTCGTCCTTTTATTCGGATTTCTCCTTATTTTCCTTACAATTCCGGGACAAATCGTCGTCGTATATAGATCGATGTTTTAATTATTTGCATGAAGATGAAGATCTAAGGTCCGCAATAAGCTTGATTATAAATATTCTGAAGACACATAGCAACTAAAAGGACTATGTACCTCCTCTATTACTACTATATTCAATTTTCGAGTAGGCGAAGAGACAACCCGATACTGGATGTAAAATTCAACCAAGTATTTTATTTTACTGATAACCTTCAATTTTGAATGAGACAGCAGATTCGCGTCGCGGACTTGGATTGAGACTTTTAGATATAGAAATATTCGTACTTGACTTCGAACGATTTTGTAAAAATAAGGTGACCGATTTAGTAGAGTTGGAACTTTTGACTTGAACTCGATTTAGTAGACTTGGCGATGAGTAGAGTCAGAGTGTAGTACTTTGTTGAGGATTCGTTCGGGCAGAGTCTCTGACTGACCTGGATTCCAACGACGACTGCAACTTTGCGATTAGGGTTCCTGGTTTTATACCTCCTGGCCCTGTAGGATTTCAAGGGCTCGAATTATCTCCGAGTTTTAATATTGATCGAAGGTTATGGAGAATGGGAAGCATTTTGAGTTAGAATGCTTCCCAGAATCTTTGGCCATGAGGCACATAGTCTTCTGCTGACGAGGTGGCTGGTGCTACCTCGGCTGCATGTGGCTGAGGTACATAGTCTCATTGTTGACGAGGTGACTGGCGCCGCCTCGGCTACGTATGGCTGAGGTACATAGTTTGCTTGTTGATGAGGCGGCTGGCGCTACCTCGGCTGCGTATGGCTGAGATACATAGTTTCCTTGTCGACAAGATGGCTAGCGCTATATCGGCTGCGTATGGCTGAGATACATAGTTTCCTTATTGACGAGGTGGCTGGCGCCACCTCGGCTGCGTATAGGTGAGGTACATAGTTTCCTTGTTGACGAGGTGGCTGGCGCCACCTCGGCTGCGTATTACTTCGGTTTGGCGCAAGATGCATATTTACTGTGTATTGTTTAACCTCGTAAGAAGTACACGTTTGCTACGTCCATAAATTCTCGGTGCATGCTTTGGATATATATATTTCCTATGATTTGAACATTCGTGTTGTTGTCTTTGGAGCTCGGTAAGAAGTATGTGTTTGCTGCGACCATGAATTGTATGCTTTATATATATATATATATATATATATATATATATATTGTAACGAAAACACTTACGCGCAGTCCCGGCACTCTTTATAAAAACTCTATCCTAATTGTCATCCTGTGTTATGTCCGATATCCAACATTTTTGCGAAAACGACGCGACAACGTTTCACGTGCGTTTGTTGACTGTTGTTGTCAGCGGCCATCTTGAACACTATGCTAACAACGACGCGACACTTACGAAAGTGTCTGGCCGCCGTCTATCGTGAAAAACCGGAACTAAAAAATGCGTACGTGACTTTTTGCACGTTTCGATAATTAGTTATTAAAAAGACATTACTGCAATTAAAATAATGCGTAAAATATGCAGAAAAATCCAATAAATCGAAGGGAATAACTCGCGCGGTAAATTTATGCGAAAATGACCAGTAAATTAAGAGTGAAAAGAACGAATGTTTGTGTGCATGCGCGTGGGACAAGCGACAAGAGAACGCACGAATGATAGAGTGTGTTTTTCCTTATTTCAAAATTAATTAAAAACTCTTTAATTACTGAAAAATCTTTGCGAAATGTTTAAATAAATTTAGGAAACGATCAAATGTGATAAAATTATTATAAAAAGTGGTAAATTACGAAAATTGTTAATTCTTGCGCAGGCGATGCGTAAAGTGGGGGTAGCGTCGAAAAAATCGAAGTATGAGAATACGAGAGTGGGGGAAGCGAAGAACGAATCCTAAAATTATTGTAAATAAGCGTGCGCAGAACGGGTTCGAGACTACCTGGCGAGCGAATCGGAACTCAAGCGCGAGAACAAAAGATCTGCTGGGTATAAAAAGCCGTGCACAGCAGCAGTGGACAGGCATTCTGCTCATTCTGAAAACAGAGCTCGGAGAGACAACACGCTCTCAGCAGCAGAGATCCTTCCTAGTTCCAGCAGGATAATAACCTATCTTTTTTATCATCTTTGATGCTTGGAGTATCGGAGCGGTTCGGCGACGTTCAACTCCCATAGTCCAAGGTCAATTCCTATTCTTTTAATTTTTTCCTATAATTCCTTGATGCTTGGAGTATCGGAGCGGTTCGGCGACGTTCAACTCCCATAGTCCAAGGTCATTCTCTAATTTTTTTACATTTTTCCTTTTTCCTGTGGGTGCTCGGGGTATCGGAGGTGTTCGGCGACGTTCACGTCCCATAGCTCGGGGTCTGCATCCTTAACTGTGGTGTGTGGGGTATCGGCGTTGTTCGGTGACGTTCGGGGCCCATAGCTTGCATACTACGTTTCCTCTAATTAATTTTATCTTTTGAATTTATGCCTGCTGGAAGTGGGAAGACTGCTTGCTCTCTTTTAATTAAAATTTGTTAATTAAATTTATGTTTTGAATTTTTTAATTCAAAATTATTTTCGATAGAATATAATCAGTCTGCGTCACTTATTATGCTCAGCAATCCTCGTCTATCCTAAAAATCATCAATAATTCTGAATTCGATAATCCAAAAGGCCGCGGTAAGATTATCCATTATATAGAACCAATTAAAAACATAAAATTATCATTATTATTATATCGAGTCAATCCACTTTTGGATTATTAAAATTTTGAATTATTTTTATTATTCACTATGAAATAAAAGTGAACTTCATAGCAACATAAAGCCCTATTAATTGTTATTTCATATTAAATAATTCAATTATTATTTGAATTATTATTATTATTATTCTGTTGACAAAGCTTCACCGAGTATTTCAAATATTATTGTTAAGGGGACCGTATGGTCTAGAAATTTGAAAAAATCGATTTTTTTTTTTTCGATATGTCGAAAGTATAGTATCTCAAGAATATACTGTGAAATTTTCATGCGGAAATTCTCAATATTACAGCTTCTACAGCCCATAACGCAGGTAGAGAGCGGTCCGCGCGCTCCTAACGGGTCTAGCGCTAACCGGTAACCTAATCGGAGCGCAGCAGCTGTCCCAATCCTTCTCCGAAAATATATACCTGTATATAGTACATACTATATACCTATATATACTTTTCCCTTCCCCGAAATATACCTATTGTCGAACATTTGTGAGGGAAACGGTCATTTCGCTTTCCCCTGACTTGATCAGTACAACGTTACGTTTTGACGAACCAACATCGAAAATTTTGAAATAAAATATCAGAAAATATGGATAGAAAGCAAGGCCGTGACTCTTCTAGACGACCATCTTCTGTAGGTCGCAAAAGATATTTCAAGGGCAATCGATTCACTATCGAAAATACTACTGATTTTACGAGCACGTCTGCGAAAAAATTAAAAGGCAATGAGGAATTGGAAGTAAACGTTAATCCTACTTTCAATTATTGCATCATCGAATTCAGCATGATATTTTTAACGTTGCAACAGTTGTTGAAGTGTAAAGATTGTAACGGTGCGGTCACTTTTAGCAAAAACGGACAACGTGGTCTAGGATTCAAACTCTCTGTGAAGTGTGAGTGTAAAGAAACTTTTATTTTGTCTTCGCCGTTAATTGATAAGGCATTTGAAATCAACCGTCGACTTGTTCTCGCCCTGAGAATGCTTGGAGTAGGATTTGAAGGCTTGAAAAATTTCTGCGGTCTCATGGATCTTGGACAAGGAATTTGTAAGAGTACATATTACGGCATCGTGGACAATATAAAAATTGCAGCTGAAGCCGTCGCGAAAATCGTTTTCCAAAGAGCATTGAAAGAAGAAGTCGAGTTGAATGTAAAAGCTGGGCGTCCCGCGGATGAACTTTCTGTGTCTGGTGATGGATCGTGGGCGAAACGTGGATTCTCATCGCTTCTCGGTATTGCCTCGTTAATAGGGAAATACAGTAATAAAATTTTAGATGTTGTCGTCAAATGCAGTATATGTCAAGCCTGCTCTCAATGGAAAGGCCAAGAGGATACGATTGAATATGAAGCGTGGTATCGAGAGCATGAAGATCACTGTGACGCAAATCATACCGGAAGTGCTGGCGAAATGGAGGTAGACGGCATCGTGGAAATGTTCAAGAGATCGGAAGAGTTGTACAACGTAAAATACGCGAACTATATCGGAGACGGCGACACGAAAACGTTCAAAGCCTTATTGGACACAAAGCCTTACGGGGATGATTTTTTAGTTTGCAAAAAAGAATGTGTTTTGCATGTTAAAAAACGTTTGTACAAACGTGCTGTTGATGCGAAAAAAAAACATGCACAAATAAAGAAAGCAACAAAGAAATTGACAGAAAAAGAAGAGGGAAAAAAGACACAGCGGAAATCGATAAATAAAACACCGAAGCGTCAACAATTGACGAATAAATTATTGCAAGAGCTGTCAACTTATTACGGTCTAGCAATTAGACGTAATTCAGATTCGACTGAAGGGATGAGAAGTGAAATATGGGCAGCATATTATCACAAAATTTCAACAGATGAAAATCCGCAACACTCGTACTGTCCTCCAGGTTCCGAATCGTGGTGCAAGTGGCGTCAAAGTGAGGCTGCAGGTACTTTAGACACCTACGAGCACCCACCTGCTCTGTGCGATGAAGCACAAGAGATATTAAAACCAATTTATGAAGAATTGACAGCAGAGACTTTATTGGAAAGGTGTATTGGCAGTAATACGCAGAACAATAACGAAAGTTTCAATGCTTGCGTGTGGCACCTTGCGCCGAAACATCTGTTTGCCGGAAAAAAAATCATTGATATTGCCACTCACATTTCCGCTTGCATATTCAATGAAGGATTTGCATCCCTATTGAAAATAATGGAGACCATGGGCATAACAATCGGGCCACAAGCGGAGCAACTAGCGCAAAACCGAGACGAGCTGCGAGTATCGAGCGCCAACCGTAGGAGCACGGACAACTCCAAAGAGGCTCGGACAGCTCGAAGAAATGAAAGGAGTGAGGAAATCTTGAATTATGAACGTTCCGAAGGAATCCTATATGGTGCCGGAATCGCGGATTAACTGTAAGTATTCAAAATTTGCTCAATTTTTGAAAATATCTGTACCTCAAACTTTAAACTCATTTATCTCGAAACGACTTTTTTCGGCACTGCGCAGGTGAAAACAAAAAAACTATTCAACCGAATCACTTGAAATTTGGATATGTTGTTCACAACATGTATGGCTATCGTCGGAACTACAATCATAATTTTATTTAAATAATTTCTTATTGTTTATACTAAAAAACTAGTGAAAAAAAAACCCGATTTTACGAATTTTTTTTCAAAAGCGCGCCATTTTGTCAATTTTTAATTTTTTCGATTTGTTCTAGTCCCGACCATAACTGCACTCTTTCTGATTAAGAATCTTCTTGAATTTTGTGTTTCAGATGAGTAGAAGTCTCGGATCGATCTTCACCGTCCGGGTCGCATTTTTCGAGAGGGTCGTCTTCAATGCCAATTATATGATAATAAACACTGTTTTTAAAATTAAAAAAAATTTTTTTTGTATACTTAATAAAGGTAGTAATAAACCCGAAAAGTTAAAACATCGATTTTTAAATTTTTTATGGCAAAAAAAAAATCGTGAAAATAGGTGAAATTTTCGTGCTCTAGACCATACGGTCCCCTTAATTAGCCTCGAAGACATCGTTTTTATTATTTGACCATTATTATGGTTATTTTTCTCATTTAAACGATAATTCTGACGCAAAAAGGGAATTAAAATAAATATCATCGTTTGAATAATTACCGACAAAGAAACAGAATTGATACCGTTTCTTTCCGTTCTGATCCGGATTAATAAATAAATTCATACAAATAAATAATCCGAACGCGAAATAAAACAAATATTCATTTATTGTAACAAAAATCAGAAAATTTACATTGTTTAATTGAATAAATTAATTTTGTTATTATTTTGAACACAAAATCCGCGTTTCTCACGTTTCTTTCATACCTGCTCCAAAATTATTTGAAATTATTTAGGTAGCTCGGACCTGCGCGTAGCGACGTTTAGCGTATGGCAAAAGCGTTCCGTTACAATATATATATATTGCGACGACAATTTTTTGAGCAAGTCACATTTAATAGAAAATTGGTCGAACCTTCCCAACCCTCCGCTCAATGCTCCGGCCGCAACAAAATCTCTTATGACCGATTCCGGGAAAACAAAAATTATTGTTACCGTTATTAATTATTTTTTATTTTTGCATTTGAATTGCGAGCCATATTTGAAACGGGGGCTAAGGGCTTACACACACCGATCCGGTCAGCTGTATTGGCGTCTGAACGAGAGCGAGAGACAAACAACTTTGGCTAATTACTGTCATCATTGGTGTATTTCGAGCAGGGCTCATACACTTGGCCATTTCCGTCTTTGATTTATCGCTGCCAATCTCTGGATCTCGCCCAACAACTATACTGGCTAACGAAATTATGAAGATTGAGGATTCTCGTCGTCGCGCATCATTCGTTACCTTTTCGCCGTTACGATATTTTGTCGAATGTATCTCGTCTCCCGAAAATATTTTCAGATGTCGACAATCTCAATTGGAAGACTCGTTCATGGAAACATGGTTAACATCAAAAGCTAGGAGTCTGAGATTAAATTTTTGATACCATTCAATTTCGAAAATCTCAGCTTCATCTCCCGCTTATTTAAATTCCCTTGTATGGAAGCATGTACATCGTATTCGGGAGACAATCAAGAACATTCGGTAATTAGAATAGGGGGAGAGTTCGCTGTCCCGCCTGAGATTCATCATCGCGCTTGTCGCTAGATTCTCACGTGGCGACGAACGTCGGAGATTATCCTAAAAGAACGTAATTTTGCCTGACGCGATTCATACGGTCGGTGAAACCTCCCGATATCTTTTGGCGTTTTCCTTAATAATAAAATAAGGTCTAGCTATTAATAGCGCTAGAGTTTAGCTCAATTGTTCAATTTAACGGTCATGGCGACGGTTTTTCCATTTTGCTATTTCGTGTCGTTCTTTTCCCGCGAATCGAAAAATTGTTTTAAAAAACAAAAAACTCCCGACAGCTATAATATACATAACTTCATAAAAATATATTTTTATAAAATATTTATAAAAAAGAATGAAATAAATTTCCAAAAAATCCAAAAGTAGATACTAGTGAATTTCAAAAAGTGTGAAATAAAAATTGTTTTAAAAAACAAAAAACTCCCGACTGCTATAATATATATAACTTCATAAAAATATATTTTTATAAAATATTTATAAAAAAGAATGAAAGAAGTTTCCAAAAAAAAGATTTATTTTGAAACCCCCCCGCCAAAAGTAGATAGTAGTGAACTTGAAAAAGGGTGAAATAAAAATTGATCAGAAATAATACATATAGATAAAAAATCATTCAATTGGTTAGTGTAACTCCATCGAAATTCAATTTTTATGGTTAATGTTAATTGACGGTAGTATAAGTTATTTACATGCGAAAAATAAAAATCAAAAAGTAATTATCAAAGTGAAATAATTGTACGAAAAATGTAGATGATTAAAAAAATCTACAATTTACATAAAATTAAGAAATGTTATAATTATAATCGAATTTAATTGTGATCGGGAGAAGTCTCTAAGTCATTAAATGAGAAATGGAGACATCTCCCGACTACAATTAAATTCGATTATAATTATAACATTTCTTAATTTTATGTAAATTGTAGATTTTTTTAATCATCTACATTTTTCGTACAATTATTTAACTTTGATAATTACTTTTTGATTTTTATTTTTCGCATGTAAATAACTTATCCTACCGTCAATTAACATTAACCATAAAAATTGAATTTCGATGGAGTTACACTAACTAATTGAATGATTTTTTATCTATATGTATTATTTCTGATCAATTTTTATTTCACCCTTTTTCAAGTTCACTACTATCTACTTTTGGCGGGGGGGTTTCAAAATAAATCTTTTTTTGGAAATTTCTTTCATTCTTTTTTATAAATATTTTATAAAAATATATTTTTATGAAGTTATATATATTATAGCAGTCGGGAGTTTTTTGTTTTTTAAAACAATTTTTATTTCACACTTTTTAAAATTCACTAGTATCTACTTTTGGATTTTTTGGAAATTTATTTCATTCTTTTTTATAAATATTTTATAAAAATATATTTTTATGAAGTTATATATATTATAGCAGTCGGGAGTTTTTTGTTTTTTAAAACAATTTTTATTTCACACTTTTTAAAATTCACTAGTATCTACTTTCGGTGGTGGGTGTTCAGTTAATTAATTTTTTAAATATTTACTTCATTCTTTTTTTGAAACATTTAAAAAAAATTAAATTAAAAAAATATATTTTTTATTGTAAATGTTCATTTTTATAAATACAGCTTTTTTTCAGTAAACGTTCGTCGAATATATAAATCCAAAGTTTTGTTTTTCCCGATTTTATTGTGATTTTTTGTCAGATTTATATGTATTTCCATAAAAAGTTATCTTTTTTTTACACATTTTCTCCATTCTACGTTTGTTGAATTTATAAATTTAAAGTTTTGTTTTTCCCAACTTTATTCATTTTTTTGTCGGATTCATACTTAAAAAAAATACTGTTGCTAAGTTCGATTAGTTGAAAAATTGTAATCTATCATTTTTCAAACTTCACGTTTATGTATTTCTTTTTTAATTCAGTTTGTGTGCGTATTAATAATAACTTGTTTTTTGTCAAACTGACACTCAAATAACTTGTTTTCTTTCAAATTTGTACTAATAAAATATCGACAAATTCGCTTATTAAAAAAAATGATGTAATTTTCTATAATGCTATAAAGTTTTGTTAAAATTCACTTTGCGTGATGAAAAAATTAAACACGGTTTTATTTATAAGCTCATTCTGTATACGCACTAAAAAATAAAATTACTAATAAAATTTCACAAAAAATGTTATTGGAATCTTTTTATTAAAAATATAATTTTGTTCACTTGTATATTTGCTAAATTAAAAAATTTAAAGTTTTGTTCTTCCCAATTTGTTCGTTTGTCAAATTTACTATTAAAATCTATATATTGATCAGTCTACTTGAAAAAATAAAAAAAATCACTGTAACTTTCAATAACGCAATAAAATTTCATGTTTATATACTTCCGTTGTCGATTTCGTTCATTGTTGTTGCTTTGAGTTCGTAGCACTTTACACGGCTTTTTATTACTCTTATTTTTAAATTCACTTTGTGTGTCACGCAGTAATAAAAAATAATAAATAAAAAAAGATAAGAGTAAGAAAATCACTATAACACAAAACTTTATTATATTAAATAAAAATAATGATCGCAGCGAAACGCATAACCTAAAAAAAAAGTCGAGGACTACCTTATCTTTCGATATGGCAAAATGAGTTTGAATATGAATATTAATAATTTCAGCGAGTTTGCAATAGATTTTAACAAACTATGTCGAAGAACACTGTCTGCCACACACAGAAAATACATGCAATTATAACACAAAAAAAACAATATATCAAGAGACTCGGTAGAGTCTCGGGACAAGTACATTGACAGCTCTGTCGTCTGCTGGCCCGAGGCTCGCCGAGACTATATTATCTCTGAATAAAACGATTCGCGGTGGTGGGGGTAAAATTGGCATGTCATTTCTTTCAATTACGAAGCTCAGGAGCCATTTGATGCCTTGAAAATTGAACTGGAGACTAATTAAGAAATTCTCTTTCGCTTGAGCCCAAAATCAGCATGATCGGTCATTCAACGAGCATGAACAAGTTGTATCACCGAATGACGCCCGGCCAAACTCGATATTTATCTTTGACGATATAGCTTGTGAAAAACAGGATAATGTGAGAGCATTTTTTTCTATGGGAAGACACGAGATCGTCGACAGTTTTATCTTTGTCAAACATATACCCGCATTCCGAAACATCTTGTAAGAGATAACGCAAATTTCGTGGTGCTATTTAAACAGGACGATATGAATCTTAAACACGTATACAACGACCACGTGAATACCGATATGTCTTATACATGCTTCAAAAATATGTGTGTAAAGTGTTGGAAGTCCGACAAGTATGGATTTATTACTATTGACAAGGATAGTGAAATTAATGAGGGTAGATATAGGAGAGGATTTGATTATTTTCTAACTATCGACGATAAATGATTACACATCGTTCGAAAAGAGACAGTCTCAGGTCTGACTTGCCGGTGTCAACATGAAAAGCAAAGATCTTTTAAGGGGAAAGGACGTATTGTCTCAACTTGCCAAGGCAAGTGATGCGATTAGACGAAAACATCGAATGTTAAAAAGTGGTCGTGATACTGCACTCATCATATTCGAATGAGATTATATCGATTATTGAGGAATTGCGTGAAGCTGAAATCATTAATTAACATGTGTGAGCTCTTTTTTACACATTCTCAACATGACCGTCGATGTGTTCGGACGACAATTGAATAGTGGTGGTGCGGGTCCTCCCGGTAAACCAGGTGCTGGATTTAAGACTACAGCAGACGGTCATTATGATTTGGAACGAAAACGGCTGGTCAATGTTGGTGACCCAAAAAATGCTGATGATGTTGTAAACCTCCATTCGTTTATCGCTGGGACTAATCATGCCATGGGCTTAGTAAGTAATTCAATGAAACAAATGTGTGAATCGAATACAACAGCTCTTGAAAAGCGAGTAAAAGTTGATCTCATGAACCTCCGTGCAGAAACGGATAAACCAGGTGCTGGGTTTAAGACTACAGCAGATGGTCATTATAATTTGGAACAAAAACGACTGGGTAATGTTGGTGAACCGAAATTTCCAAGGGATGTTGTAACTCTCGATGTGTTATCGAGTAATGTTAATTCTCTCTCTCGTACAATAACACAATCAACGAATGAAAGGTGTGAATCGAATGTAACTGCAGTTGAAAACCGTATGAAAGCTAAACTCGTCGAGCTTCGTGAAGAAATAAAAGGGTTGAAAGTTGAGATCATGGATCTTGGTAGTGATATGAGACTTTTACTAGATATCCCCACCGATGTGAAGCGGGAGAAACCTTCAGGTGGCTATCTTTTATCTATGGTGAAAAGCGTTGTGGGGGAGAAATAATGAGTGGAAAAAAGCGTGCTGTGGTGGAGGAGTTGCATAAGCCAGCTCGACGAAACTATCCACGTCGACATGTGGATATACGCGGCCTGGATGAGACGTGGCAAGATGATCTTGTAGATATATCTGCATATGCACAACACAACTCCAAGCATAAATTTCTCCTCACCGTCATCGATGTATTCTCTAAATTCGCTTGGGCCAAACCATTGAAGTCGAAGAGTGGAAAAGATGTCACCGCTGCCATGGAATCAATTCTTAGCAAAGGACGCGTACCGAAAAACCTCCACGTCGATCGGGGAAAAGAGTTTTATAATACGAACTTTAAGGCGTTGATGAAAAAGTTTAATATACACTTATATTCTAAATATAGCAATTTAAAAGCATCAATTTGTGTACAAATTGATGCTTCAATCGTACACTTAAGAATAAAATGTGGATTCAATTCAGTTTTCGCGGAAGCTGGAAATGGATTGATATTCTTGATATGTTAATTACTAAATATAATGATACTATACATCATACTATTAAAATGAAGCCGAAAAATGTTAATGCTACGAATGAAAAACAAATACTGCGTGATGTTTTCAATAGAACTGAGGTGTTGGGAAAACTGCCGAAATTCAAAATTGGAGATAAAGTGCGTATCAGTAAATTTAAGAATATATTTGAGAAGGGTTATACACCAAACTGGACAACAGAAATATTTACAATCGATCGCGTGAGAAGAACCAGCCCCGTGACGTATAACTTAAAAGATTATCAAGATGAGCCCATTGCCGGTGGTTTCTACGAACATGAGCTACTCCGTGTTAAATACCCGGATATTTACCTTGTAGAAGAAGTAGTGAAGAAGCGTGACAGTCAGCTACTTGTGAAATGGCTTGGTTTCGACAATACACACAATAGTTGGATAAGCAAAGATGATTTGTAAACAATAAAGGAAAAAAGAGAGAAAAACGACTTGTTAATACTTTTATGACCTCAATCCTCACGCCCTTACGTTGGCTATCCCAGTCGAGCAGGTCAACTCGGTCTCTCTGGCTGAAAAAACATGTGGGGTAGGAAGAAAAAGGATCTCAACGCTTGAGAAATAATCTGTTTTTTTTTTTTCACACAAATGTACAAAAAAAATATTCTCTCTCTCTCTCACTCATATTTACAATTGGTTTTACGCTCTTTTCAGACATATGGTTAAATTCTCTTGCTCTTTCACTCACTCATATTTACAATCGGTTTTACACTCTCTTCAGACATATGGTTGAATTCTCTTGCTCTCTCACTCGCACTACAAGGGCACTTTGTAGTGTCCCCATGGTAAAGTTTGGACGGTTTTGGGGATAATATACCGCTTGTCGTCGTGGGGGCTTAGAGCAATTTTTGTTTCGGAAATTGTATATACATTATGTAATGTCGATCGAATGCATGATTGGCTGCGAGTCATTTCAATTTCATCTCTCAAACATTTTGTATAGTCGTCGAAGGTTATGGTCCTTGCAACGACATTACTTTTAACCCCCTTTACTTTTTTCATATCCTTTTTCCCTTCCACGCGGGTTGCATACATTTTCGACCTAAGCCCCACGAACTCAGTCATGATGGCCCCATTGTTCTCATCTTTCATGAGACCTGGAACTTTTTTATTGACAAGCGGCATGTCATATACATTATCAATTGGATAGTCACTCGAGTCAAATTTCTCAATATAACGCTTCATGTCCTCATATACATCTTCACAGCGAATGTGATATATAAGACTATCGGTGTCTGTATATATAACACTGCATAACTAACCATAAAATCATAATGAAATTCATATAAGCACGTTTTTGATATGTCAAAAATTGACATACCTACATATATGGGTTTATTGAATTTCACCTCGAGATTACGCAATTCTACCACAATGAGGTTTTCAGCGAATATACTGCGACTATGGAAGTTTGGTTTCGCGATCATTGCCTCTGCACCGTACCTGCCTTCCCATTCGGTTAAAATTTTAACTTGTACATGATTGCGTACATCTTCCATCGTTTTGCCAAACACCGCATTATTCATTAATTTGAATAACGTTTTTTCAAATTCATTTTTAGCATTTGTCCGAAAATATGTGTTTAACTTGATGTAGGTTTGAAGCCAAGAAGATTGCTTGAATTTTAATATTCTATGTATTTTGGAGAGCTTCAGTCCATGGCGTAGACATTGTTGTAGCGCACGATAGTGAATAACATATCGTTTTTTATTCTGAACGGTTGCAAGCAATTTTTCTTGCTTCTTGCCCGGTGGCTTACCATGTGTCGGGCAAAACGGTAGGTCAATGTGCGCATCATGCAAGTTCTCGGGATATTCTAAATCAACTTCGAGGATGTAACCGTTAGACGAATCCAGCGCGATCGATTCTACGTTAAAGTTTGAAACGTCTTCAACCCATTGAAAATCTGCATAAGGCAGAGGTTGACTCATTGCCCAGCCATACAGATTGTTCACATCATAATACATCAGGTATGATGATGGTCTTAATGGATTGAATGGCTTTATATACTTATTATTAGCTTCGGCGTATCCGCTAGAACATTGACTCAGACCACCACGTATTCCTCTTTCCACGAATAACACCATGTCAATGTCCGTGAGCAATTCAAATCTCACACCTGTTTTTTTCATCATTGCATCCCAAGTGTATCCGGGAAGAGTATAATAATGCGCTGGGTCAAGAGTATAGCTTCGCAGACACGTGTCACGAAAGTTTCCAAAAATGTCTGCTAATAGCAGGACATCTGTTTTTAAGTACAAATCGCTGTATTCGCCGAGCGTACGAAGGGAAAACCGTTTGCACACATCTTTGGCGTGATCATAATCGGTCTCACTAATAGTCTCGTCAGTCAAAGAACTGTAAAATGCATCTTGAGACGGAAATGATGTCTCGTCTAATCTTTATACACTGTCTACATATTCGTAGGGGAATACTCCTTTTCGAGTCAATAGCTTGAAATCATCTGCCGACAAACTTTGAAATTGTGATTTTTAAATTTTAAGTTTATCTATCGTTAGAAACGATGTGAGCTTGTCCAGGCTTGTCGCGAGAAATTTGAATGAGTCAATGAAGCACAGCTTAATATTTTTTCTCGAGTCCTTAGAAGTCTGAACTATCTTTGTGAATGAAATATATTTTTCTTTTGTCAACGGTAGAACTTTGGTTTTCCCCTTGAACGCAGTAGCTACTTCTTTAATAATAAAATGAGCATCATAACCCGACAAATTATGAAACACAATTGGAATGAAAAACGCATGTTGATAATTCAAATTGCAGTCCGAATGAGCTGGCCCTCGGAATTGTCCTGTTAGATGACAATGATCGCGTACACGCTGGTCATCTTTTAAAAATATCTTCTCACAAATATGACACTGCTTATTCTCCCTGAATCGCTTCCACTCTCCAGGTGTGAGCTCTTTCATGGGGACATTAGTTGATAAGATTTTCTCTACTCGCAAAGCTAATTCTTTTAACTGATAGACAAACCATGCTATACAATCGTTTCCGCGATACTCATGATATTCACATAGTGATTTATCGTAGGAGCAACTTACATAATAGCCAACACTAAACGCCCGGTGATGCTGATGTTTGTTCTTTTTCTTTTTTTCATCGCTGGTTTTTTCCAAAATACACTCCAGATCTGCGTAAACGGCGAAAGGAAGACGTTCTTTCCGCTGCGAGTTAGTGAAGCTCAACCACTTATCCTTATCGTTCGGTAATCGGACTGCACAGTCGTTCATCTCACCACAATCTGCCCCGTGGCATTGCAATTTTCCTTTTGTTGGGAAATAGTGCAAGCAGCTGTAAATTGAAAAATATTTTTTATATTTTTCATTCTCCTTTTTCACACTTACCGATCACAGATGTATATCTCGGATTTATGTTTACTCAAACTTGGGCCCACCAGACGAGAAAGATTTTTAATCCACACGTAGTGTCCGATTTTACCCTCGCAACCATTTTCCACATACAACAAGTTGACATGTTTATCCTTCTTCTTTTGAGTCACGTGAATCGGTACCACACTATCCCTCTTCATTCCATACACATTTATCGAAAGATTGTTCAACACTTCGAATTTTTTCACACTGTTGATGGCCACGGGAAAGGGGATGCCGGTGAAATTGAGCACTGTCGAATAGTGTGGATATGAGGAAACGCGATCACCATTCTTTTGTACTGGATAGAGAGCGGCCACCACTGCCCATGCAAAACACGCATTGTCCCGTGATTTTACATTCATAACTGCTTTCTTCATCTGTATATCCCTCGGCAGTTTAATATAACACCCTGCACTTAAGGGTTTGTATTTGTGAATATTCACCGTCAAATTTAATATCCGCATTAATGACCATCCACTGTCGCATTCTTGAAATTCCTCTAGCAGTGCCAGTGTAGGCTCTACAATTCGCTGCTCATACCATGCATTCAGGTCCGATGTTCGATAAAGTTTAACATTTCGCGCGTTAATACTTTTATACGCATGTTTTTCCCATGCAGTGAATTCACCATTGAATGCCGTATTCACTTTAACACAATCATACTGCTCAATAGGGTCCCGCACTTTTTCAATCGCTAATTCACGCGCATCCATGAGGAACAGCCGTGGATTAATGTGAGACCGATTGATAACTGCACCAGTTGACACACGATTCTTGAAAGCACTCTCCGTCTCCCGCCAGATCAATCCATTATCACTGCCCGCACCGACGTGTATGAAACGTTGACTCGTTGTATGTTTTAAACCTTCCAAACGCAAAATTTGTGCTGCTACATATTGGTGAAATCCAAGTCTCAATTGTATACGTTTAACTTGAGATTCCGCTTTTATCTTATCAATTAACTCATTACACTTCTTTACCCACACTGTATATTCTTCTAGCGAATTAATCAACGCGGCTTGCTCATGCAAATATTTTTCTGCACCCGCAAAAGCCATGTTAAAAAAAGAAGAAAAAGAGGATAGAGATGTGGGCCACAAGACAACTCGACTGAAAATGTGATCATTTTGTCGATCCTCCGGATAAAACCTTCTTTTTTTCTCTATATCCTAAATACTATGTTTTTCCTTGAGAGCGAGAGAGAGAGAGGGGGGGGGGGGAAGATATGAAAACTCGGAGACAAGCGAGACCTTCGAGGGTTTTCACTAAGAAATTAGAGAAAAGACATTATCGACAAGGATTTTCTGGTGGGACAGTTTAGAAAAATACGTTGGAGGACTTCTTGAGATACTCAAACATTATAAAGTTGAAGATTTATTGCTTCCTCTTAAGAATGCATTTCCCGAGTCGCCGCTGCAAGGACCAAGTGTATGCATATGGTGATCAAGACAAAACAAACTTTGAACTTCCTGCAGGAAGAAAAAACGTGTTTGGTCCTGATATGGATCAACATGATGCTCTTCTAGACTCCTAGTTGACCCATTTTGTTTGCTGCTTAGATTCTTTGAATGAGAACGTCATCCTTCCCCATCCTCGTCCATCGTGGACATGTGCACCCGGAACAGGCTCAAACGCGTTCTTCACTCTCTCGACATTTTCTACAATTTCGACGTAGAGGTGTGGGACCGTCAATGTGATCTTCCATCGATGGTGTATTCCAATGTTCATTGCAATGTTCATTGAGTGTAGTAGAAGAGCTAGGAGGCATTCTGTATCAAGTCAAAGTGAGGGGCATGTGGCGCAGGGGCTCCGTCCCCGCACCGCATACCCCTCGCCTCCATTTGAGCCAGAACCCGCATAGCTCTTCTACTACAGTTTAATTCTTAAAAGAATACCGAAAGTCAATATTTGCAAGGTGGACTCTGATTCACTTAACTTTAATGAAATAAAAACAGATGTTTCTGAATGTGACAACAATTTCTTGATTGGTGTTTTGAACAAATTTTTTTCAACTTTTATCACGGGAATACCCAAATCGAGAGTAACAACTGGTCAACTTGAAATTCGCTTGTTGAATTCTAACCGAACTGTATAAAGACGGCCTTATCGTCTTTCCATTATTGAACGTCAAATAGTTCAAGATAAAATCAAGGAACTACAGGAGGAGAACGTTATTATACCTAGTTGTTCTCCTTTTGCTAGCCCTATTATCCTTATTATAAAGGAGGACGGATCTGACCGAATGTGTATTGATTATCGGGAGCTTAAAAACAATACTATGGCTGATAAATATCCATTACCGCTCATTGCTGGCCAAATAGATAGATTGGGCGGTGCCAATTATTTTACATCTCTTGATATAGCCAGCGGTTTTCATCAAATTTCAATTCATCCAGATTCTATCGAACGAACTGCTATTGTTACACACGATGGGCAGTATGAATATTTGGTGATGCCTTTTGGTTTGAAAAATGCACCTTCTGTTTTTCAGCGAGCAATTAACAAAGCTTTGGGAGACTTGGTAAATACCTCAGTCATTTGTTACATGGATGATATTCTCATTTCATCGGAAACAATTATTGAGGGTATTCAAAAATTAGAGGTTATTTTGGAAACCTTATCTCAGGCTGGATTTTCAATAAATTTGAAGAAATCCTCATTCTTTAAAACGCAAAATAGAGTATCTTGGTTATGAGGTTTCTGCAGGAGAAATTCGACCAAACCCTCGCAAGATTGTTGCTTTAACTGCACTTTCTCCTCCTCAAACTGTTACTCAACTTAGAAAGTTTATTGGACTTACCTCTTATTTTTGGCAGTTTATTCAGGGATTTTCTAAGCTTGCAGCTCCTTTGTATAAATTTACTAATGGCAAAGGGAAGATTGATTGGAAACCTGAGCTTGAGGAAATTCAAAAAAATATTGTCTCTCGATTAACCAGTTCTCCTCTTTTGATGATTTTTTACTCAAATTTTCCAATAAAGCTGCATACAGATGCTAGCTCAGTTGATTATGGTGCAGTTTTCATCCAAAAAGTCAATGGGAAAATCCATGTTGTGGCTTATTTTAGCAAAAGAACAACAGAAGTAGAGTCGCGATATCATTCCTATGAATTGGAAACTCTTGCTGTTGTAAACGCCATTAAACATTTTCGTCATTATTTACAGGGGAGAAAATTTACAGTAGTTATGGATTGTAACTCTCTCAAGGCTTCTCGTACAAAACTCGATTTAATCCCAAGAATTTAGATGGTGGGCATTTTTGCAGTCGTTTGACTTCGATATTGTTTATCGAGAGGGAAAAAATCTGTCGCATGCAGATTTCTTTTCTCGAAACCCTTTACACGAAAACGACAAATTAAATGTTCAAACCAATGAGCAAAAACGTATCAAATTGACACAAATTTCTGGCAAATGGTTACAGGCAGAACAACAGAAGGATAATGAAATTTGTGATCTTATTTCGAAATTGGAAAATGATCAACTTAACCCGAATGCATCCAAATCATACGAGCTTAAATCTGGAATTCTCTTCAGAAAAATTCAACGAAATAATCAGACTCGTATTTTACCAATAATCCCTAGAGCTTTTCAATGGTCTATAATAAACCATGTACATGAGTCAATTATTCATCTGGGATGGGACAAAACTTTGGAGAAAACCTATCAGCACTATTGGTTTCCCAACATGTCTAAATATGTTCGAAAGTTTGTTGAAAATTGCATTACTTGTCGACTTTCTAAATCTGCTTCTGGTAAAGTTCAAGCTGAATTACATCCAATTCCAAAAGTAAGTATTCCCTGGCATACTGTTCAAATTGATGTTACTGGAAAACTCAATGGCAAAAATAATATTAAGGCGAGAAACCAGTTTAGGAGGCCGAAATTTTGGTATTTTTCGTGAATTTTTTTAACAGGGAAGGAATAATCAGAATTTGTTTAAACTTGGAGAATATTTTATTCATATTTTGAAGTACACTTTGTAATTTTTTCAAGTCATTACCGCCGGAAATAGTGGAGTTAGAAGCTGCTGTCCATGGACGACCGCCATCCGAGTTGCTGGTGGGCATTCCTGAAGTCTCAATTTTTATCTGTAATCATTAAAAAAAAAATTTTCGTTAACAACATATTTCCTAAGAATATGAACCAAATTGTGATCAAACAAGTTGAAAATTGCATGTTTTTGAGGTGTTTGAACACAATATCATGTTTTTACACCATGTTTTTTCACCTTTTTTGCATTAAACAAAATATTTTTAATAATAATATTATCATCATAATAATACCAGAGTTAATAATAATATCAGAGTTAGGTTCATATAGATTGTAATTGAATAAAGAATATTCACACAAAGAATTTTTTCAGAATGATTGGTCAATAACTTTTTGAGCTAGAATGCCCACCAGTTGAAAAAAGTCGTTTCGAGAAAAACGCGTTTAAAAAAAAATGTAGTGAAAACGAGAAATTCAAGGCAGTAATTAATTATATAAACTGCTCACCGATTAATCAGCTATTCCAGCACCATATAGCAACTCCTCTTCTTCATCAAACGCATCATTTCGGGCTTGCATCTCCTCTTGACGAGCTTTCCGAGCTTCCTTGGTCTCCAACGAGCTGCGCCTATACTGTCTTTTCATGCGCTGCTCATCCATGTTCCCGGCAAAATTGAAGCTCTGCGAGCCAACTACGAGTTTTAATTCGTTCATCAGCATTAGAAGGGCTGAATTTCCTTCATTAAATAACGCAGTAGCCAAGAATGCTGCAACCTCGACTATTTTCCGGCCAGCATGTAGGTGCTTTGGAGCCAATCGCCAAACGGTCGAATTGGAACTTTCATTAGCATTCTGCGTATGACCGCCTAAACATCTCGTCAGCAAATCGTCTCTCGATAAATCTTTGTATATTGGAAAAATTTCTTTTTGAACGTCGGGGGGTTATGCGGCAGGGTGCGCTTCAGGCTCCGTTCCAAGTGCTTTAGCTTGCTGCCACTTGCACCAGCTGTCTTGTCCCTCTGGAAAGTTGTCGTGTTGTGGATTGTCGTCTGTGGATATCATGTGCTGAAAAGTTGCCATTATGGCCTTCTTCATGTCTTCGATGCTGTTTCCATTTTTTCGAATCGCTAAGCCGTAATATGTGCTGAGCTTTTTCACAAAAGCCTCTGTCAACTTTCCTTTTCCGCCCAGTTTTTTAGTTTTCCTGATGTTTCGGAGCCGAGTTCCCATCCTTTTCTGAACATGGCCTATGCATTCACTTTTGACAACTGTCAGTTCATCACCGTAGGGATTTAAATTAACAACTGCTGTGACCGTTTTCGAATCTCCATCACCGATATAATTGCTGTATTTTGCACCATATAGTTCCTCCGATCTCAAGAACATCATTTTCACAAATTCCACTTCCATGCTTCCCGCAGAGTTTTCATGTGTTTTCATGCAATTTTTTTCGTCATGATCGTCTTTCCATGCTGGATATTCTGCTGAATTTTTCGATTTGTTCTTCCAATATATTATAACGGTACGATAATGCAGGAGCACACCGTCTCGCGTAGATCCGAGCAATTCAAAAAAAATTAAGAAAGGCGGGCATGAAAGAAAAACAAAAGTATGACGAAATTAAGTGTGGAAATAACAAGTGATTTATTCAATTTTTAATGTTTCTCTGTTTTGTGTTCATAATAGACGAAAATTTTGTTTCAAATCGCTTCTGTTTTAATTTTTTTTGCATGAAATGGTTTTATCTCCGGTATTTTTCTTTTATTTATTTTAGTAATCGCATGAAAATAACCTAACTTTGATTTTGTGTAAAAAGAATGATCTAGTTTTCCATTCGTAGATGAGATCAGGTTGTGAATTCGTTTTAGCCCACGTCTAGACTCGATATAATTCAAATAAATTTGTGTGTGCTTGGTTTTTACGTTTCTCTCGCTCTAGAGGCTCGATATAATTCTAAAATTTGTTTAGTGAGCATAAATGTTTATCTTTGATTGATCTCAATAGCTCAATTCTGAATAAATTATAATAAAAGAGTTCTCGTCTCGAAAAACTAAAGAAAATAATCAGATTTCAAAAAAAAACCTCTTTCTGTTTCTTTGACTACTCAGAAAACAAAACAAAACAAAAAATTTATATAATCAGGAATCACCCAGGAATCTTGAGTCCGAACGTCTCCGAACTGACACGGCCCTCCTGGCGTGAAAAGATAGGATTATAACAGGAATCTTGTGGCAGAACGTCTCCGATCTGCCACGGCCCTCCTGAATAGAAAGGATTGGATACTCAAGCTGAAAATCTTGAACCCAAACGGCTACGAAAGGGGCCGGCCCTTTCAACGTGAGAGGATAGGTGTTAGGGTTTTGCTTTCTGAGCGCATTTTAGATTTTAGCTCGGAGAGTGATTGCGTGTAAGCGAGTCTTTTGATGCGTACTGATTTCGAGACAAGATTGCTCTCCTAGCTTCTGCGCTCGGTCTTTTATACCCGCTTGAACAAAGGAAATAATAATCATAATTGACCTGGACTTTGTCCCTTGCCGTGATCCGTCCTTTTGCTTAAGGGAGACTTTGTCCTTGAAATTTTCAAAAAATCAATTTTTTTTATTACGGATTCTTAATCTACATGTAAGTAGAAATAAATCTGTCGAAGCGTTTTCCGGATTTCGAATGTTTACGATATTTTAAACTCGTTTGAAGTTGACACCGTCAGCGCGCTCTGACCGTCTCAGCGGGGCGCCCGGCTAGCTGGGTTCCTGCAGGTCTCAGCGCGTCTGACGCAGGTATACAGAGTCTTTTATGCTTAGAAACCTTTCAATAGGGTCCCTACTTTCTCCTTTATCGATTTTGCAACGGTTATTTCAGTCTGGCTTCGGCATTGAAAGCGAAAACATTGTAGCGTCTGTGTTTTTTGTTTTTCGTTATTTTCAAGTAATTTATCGAAAATTTGTGCGCAATATGCCTCGAAAGGGTACAAAAGATTATCCGAAACAGTACGGGTGCAAAAGATCGCATCCGCAACCCCCTAATCGCTGGGAATTTGAAAAGAGCAAGTCGTTCACAAGCACGTCAGCGCAGAAAATTTTACAAAGTGGCAAATTGGGAAGTTATGAACTAAGTGTTGATTCAGTGTACTGCTTTTTCAACTTCGTATTAGTTTTTAACTTTTTATCCAATAACGTTTTGTGTAAAGAGTGCAACGGATGAATTGCTTTTTCCATGCGTGATCGACGAGACATCGGTTTCAAACTGAATTTAAAATGCGAGTGCGGGGAAAAAAGTGTTGCTTCGTGTCCACTTATCGGTAAAGCTTATGAAATAAATCGCCGAATCGTGTTTGTTTTCCGTTTATTAGGCCTCGGAATAAACGATTTGAGCAGGTTTTGTGGCATGATGGACATTTGCAGCGGGATGACGACCACAATATATTACGCTTGTGTAGAAAATATACGAATCGCGACGAAATCGGTTTACGACATGGTTCTGAAGAAAGCTGTAGCAGAGGAGAAGAATGGAAACGTTTCTCGAGGACTACAGGAAGATCACTTCATCATTTCAGGAGATGGCACGTGGAAAAAGAGAGGGTTTTCATCTCATTGGCGTGACTAGTCTCATTGGATACCATACCAAAAAAGTTGTTGACGCCATGGTCAAATCGAAGTTTTGCCAATCTTGCAGCTTTTGGGAGAAAAAAAAGATGAAGATCCTGCTGGTTACGATGAATGGAAGGAAACACACGTGGAAACTTGCACCGCAAACTACGACGGTTCCGCAGGAAAGATGGAAACTGACGGAATCACCGAAATGTTTCTCCGATCGGTAGAACTGCACGGAGTCAAATACGTCACTTACGTCGGGGATGGTGACAGTAAAACGTTTAAGGGATTGCTTGAAGCCAATCCCTATGATGACGTTACTGTCAAAAAAAAGAATGTATTGGTCATGTCGAAAAAAGAATGGGAACGAGATTGAGAAATATGAAAAAAGGAACCTAGGGACTCGGAGGAAAAGGGGCAGGCAAACTCACAGATAAAGCGATCGGAGAACTCACTAAATACTATGGCTTTGCTATCCGCCGAAATTCACATTCTGTGCAAGCCATGAAGGACGCGATATGGGCCACGTATTACCACAAGAGCTCCACGAATAAAAAACCCCAGCATGAGAAGTGTCCACCAGGAGAAAACAGCTGGTGTACGTGGCGTAAAGCTGAAGCGTCGGATACTTTGTCTTTATATAAGCACAAGGCTCCTCTTAGTGACACTGTTCTAAAGGCCATCGAGCCAATTTACAAAGACTTGTCGTCGGACGATTTGCTCGAAAGATGTTTGGGTGCTCATACTCAAAACAGTAATGAGTCACTTAATAAAATAATTTGGATGCGTGCGCCCAAACATCTTCATTCTGGCGCAGATGTGGTCAATATTGCCCTGGAATTAGCAGTGATTATCTTCAACGAAGGTGAGGAATCATTGTTAATTGCCATGGATCTCATGGGTGTCCGGATTGGCACATTCGCCGAGAGCTGGGTCCATTCACGGGACAAAGCAAGGATCGAGCGCGCGAAGAGGCAGGTGACCGACGCAGCAAAAAAGGCCCGTATTGAGCAGCGGGAGATGTTAGCGGCTCAACATGAGCAGCTAGAAGAAAAGGAGGGATGCCTCTATGGACCAGGCATTGCCGATTAGCGGTAATTATAAACACATTTGTGTAAACACATTACAAAACTTTAAACGCGTTTTTCTCGAAAATACGTTTTTAAAAATGGCTGACATTCTCTTGACCGCTGTAATTAACATATCGACCTGAAATTTGGAGAGCATACTCAGAAAATATGTCTTCACGGAATGACGGATCGTTTTTTCGATAGATACATTTTCGCATTTGTTATTTATCTTTTTATGCGAAAAAAACGCGAAAATTCGATTTTTTTTTTTAATCGCCGCCATTTTCCGAAATTTGTACTAAACGAAAAACCCATCCGTCATTCCATGACCAAAGGGTCACAGATTGATAATATGCTTTGAATTTGTGTTTCAGATCAACAAAGAGGGGGCAGTGATGTCAGCCGTTTACCTCCCGCGATTTGAGGACCTGTTTTCGCGGAGCTGCAACGGCCGCCATTTTGGTTTGTTTTTTTAAATTTTTTAACGTTCTGTATATCATGAATAAAAGCAAGAAAAAAACCGCACTCAAAAAGCTTTACTCGTTTCCTTTAAAAAAAATAAAATGTAAACACCTGAAATATGGCACTCCAAGGACAAAGTCTCCCTTAATCTCGAACCCGGGAATCCCCGTGCAAAATTACTGATTGGTCGGCTCAATGAATGCCCGTATCGCGCATGAGCAAAATTTTACTAATGACCAATAAAAATTAACTACTTTTCTGATTTGCTCTCATATTTAATCTCAAACACGGGAATGCCCGTCTAAAATGGTTCATTGCTTCTCAGTTTTCACGAAAAAGTCATGATTGGTCGTCTCGACCCGCGATTATATCGCGCATGGGCAAGAATTTGCTAACTTCCAATCACAACTCGTCAAACCTCCCTCATGTCTCTGATTGGTACTAGGTCTTAGCTCTAGACTCATTGATTGGTTGTGTTATGGTATCCGAGTTGTGATTGGTTGATTCGACCAGAGTTCTTATTGCGCATGTGCACACTTTCATTTGAAATGAGGAAAATGAATCGATTTTATAATGAAAAACTTTCTTACATTTTCAAAAGATTTTAACTTGAAACTTCCACTGTTTTGTCCGCAGAGCAATTTTCTATGAATCTGATTCCCCTTTGGATTGCGAAAAAGAATTGTTTAATTAAACTTCAAAAAAAAAATTTTCGAAACAAAAATGAATTGGTAGACCTGCAAATGGCCTTCGCAACGTCAAGACTCTAGCACCGCTTCGGGACATACCGAGGCTCTATCGCGACTGTGTCGATATGATAATTTCCTACTTTGCCGGTAATGGAAATAATGGAAATAATAGATCGTTCCATAGTGTGTTTCGTTTCAATATACATGATTGGCAGTAACTGCTTCGTACAACCAGATCGATGACTTTTCCGGAGTAATATCCGATGAATGTTGTAATACCATAAAGTGATTTGAAACCTCATTTCTTCCAAGTTCCATTACCAGATACTTTCAATTTCAGAGTAGGTCTCTTGCGTTTCTCGTTCGCTTTCTTTTCTTTTTCAACAGCTTTTTTACAGCAGAATTAATACACTTTTTTCACAGCGGCGTGGATGTGAGTGCAAATTCCATTGTAAGTTTCTTCAGCTATACCATTGCCGATGTCCATATAATTACAAAATAAATTCAGTCGTTGTCTACCAACACCTAAGAGCCACATAACAAATACAATCTTACCATTTATCTGAAATCCAGTGTTGAGTAAAGGTCCTGAATTGATTTGTCTCGATCCACAAACAACAAGCTTGAAACCAAGGCCACGTTTTCCAGTTTCTTGAAATTTCACATTCTGTTTGCAATTTCGACAAATAAGAATTTCCGACAAACCAGTGAATACGGTGAAAAATTCGATGAGCCTATAACAGTGTATAGGATTTACAGTCACATTCTCACTGATAGTAGTCGAAAGTTTTTTTGCGCTGGCATTTCCATCTTCACTAACATTTGACTCACTCCTGGTGTGTTGATTTCCTTGGAAGGATCTCTTATGTAGTCTACCACGTCGTTCGCTGCACTCACGATAACCTTTCGGATACGCTGACATTTTTACTTCTAACACTCGGTAGGAAAGCCGGAGCTAAACTGACCAAGCTCGACGCTCTGTCGAAATATTCCAAAGGTTCGAGTATCTTCTACCCAAGGCCAATCAAGAACATCCGCTGAAATCCCTATCTCTCTATTATCCCGTAGTACAGAGGTATTGAGTCAGGTAATTGAATAAGGGACTACCTGAGCGACCGCTCCGTTCTAACTACCGCGCGCTTCGGCGCCGAACCGACGGGCGGTCACTTAAGTGCTCATAGCATCGGAACTAATCGGAATTTTGCTTTGAAATTTTGGCAACATATTCTTGAATAGTTTTACTGACAATTTATGAAATTAAAAAAGTCGATTTTTTGACCCGTCTAAACTGGTTACCCGCCTTAAAGAATATGTCTTTGTCTTTATTGATGCCTTCACAAAATTTATTTCCCTTCATCATTGTCTTTATGTTGATGCCCTAAGTGCTACAAGAGCTCTAAAGTCAGTTGTCACTTTAGTTGGAGCTCCAGTTCGTATGATTGCTGATGAAGGGAGATGTTTTGCAAACAAAATTTTTCGCGATTTTTGTGGTTCCCACTGTATTAATCTTCATTTGATAGCTACCGATACTAGTCGAGGCAATGGTCAAGTCGAACGTGTTAAGAGTACACTGAAAAATATGCTTACTTCCGTTGAGGCGAACAGTAACAAATCTTGGCAGGATTCTCTTGGAGAGGTTCAATTGGCAATAAACTGTACCGTCAATAGAGTGATCAAGATAACTCCTCTGGAATTAATGATCGGTTGTGTAGCCAGACCTTTAAATTTATTATCTGTTACTGACGAAGAAAAAGAAATTGACTTATCGGAAATCAGAGAGCGAGCAGCTAACATAATTGGAACTAATGCTCAAATGGATAGATCTCGATTCCATGCCGGAAAAGCAAATCTTTCTGAATTTTATGTTGGAGATTATGTTTTAATCGAAAATCACGAAAGAAATTAGACAAAATTAGTCTCAAAATTTAGAGGTCCAATTTGTATCATTGAAGTATTAGACGGAGATCGGTAAATATTAAAATCTCCGAATTTTAATAGAACTTATAAATACGCTCATGACCGTCTCCGAGCAATGCCCGATTGTTCTGTACCGTCAGAACTAAATATTTGTTTTGATGAATCTACTGAAGAATCATTGAGTATTTCAGGTATTCAATTGAAAATTGACATGTATTATTTTTTTAGTTGATCTTGTCGAATCCTTGTTGACACACCCATTTATTGAGAGATACCTGAGAGTATTTGAGTGAGAAATGATTATCATATCCCTCGCGGTTTGATCGTGATCTTGGAGCACACATTCATTGTGCGGTAAATTTGTCGAATCACGGCTCCACCTTAAAACAGCTCTAATTTTTTTTCTGGTGTTTCTCATCACTCGGCAATGATGTACCATGCAATAATGTGGTGGTGCATGCTCTTTAACCCCATAGAAATTAATTAAAACACTATGAATTGTGAAATGAATAAAAAAAGGTACAAATTTTTTGCTACTGTTTCTTATCACCCAGCAGTGATGTAATATGTAATAATATGCTCTTCAACCCCATAGAAATTAATTAAAACACTATGAATTGTGAAATGAATAAAAAAAAAGTACAAATACATTGGAAATTGGAATGTATTTATTCTCTGTTGTCATGTTGAAGAAATCAGCGATCGTTGTATACAGTGAGTGCAAACGCTTCGTATGATCGGGGAATTTGTGGCGGTACAAAAATTCGGCAATGTACCCGCTCATCAAATATTTCCTCTGTCCATACTTGGGAATAATAGATCGAGCATCATGCCACATTCGTTCAATATTTTGGGTGTAAGCCCCAGAGTCCGGATCAACAAAGTTTATTTGGTGATTCACAGTCAAGTGTCGAAATCCTGAAAACACCATAATACAAATACACATAATTCTCGGAATAACACTGAAACATAACAAAAGTTCAAAACTCCATATAAATCATAAACACCTTCGTTCTCAAGGCATTTATATGCCTTCCAGCAATCTGACATAATTGTTGTCCCAGGCTGAATTTTTCTTTTAATAATCTGCAGTAACGTGTTTGCACTTCGATCCGGCATCAGTTCCATAAACACTTCTTTGGAGCCGCGCTCCAATCCACCAAACACCCACTCTCCATCGACGATGCGGCCTCGATTGTACTTCCTTTTCCCAAATTTTGCCGCAACTATTTCGACAATCTTGTCAATGCCGCCTAGCTTAGCCGGTGAATAACGGATGACCCAATATTCCAAAACCTCACGAATGAAATTGGACCAATCGCACACTGTATGTCTGCCCATTTGTAATTCGTACACGAGGAACGTGATATGAGGAGGATTCAACAGCATGAAATATGCCAGGAACATACAACATCTTTCCGGTGACAAATCTAGAGTCGCGGTAGCGACTCGAGACCAGTACATTTAAAATACTATAAAAACAAAGACGTGTTTCGCTACTAGACTCTTTACAGCAAGCAGAGTTGGATCCAATGGTTTTTTAAAATCTCCGAAAATTGTTTCGGCGATAATTGATTAATTATAGCGTTTTGAAAGATGTTGCTGGTTCACGTATTTTTTATTTTTTTTTTCTTTCGATCGTGACTATTTAGAACTCTGTAGCCCATCGCATATTGTAAATATTAATATTTTATTTTTCCGTGCCATGAAAAATGGGTGGCGTTTTTCGCACACATTTTCTGACGTTTCGCGGTCGCTGTCTAGTGACACTAGTTGTAACTAGAAATATTCTGGTGATATGTAACAGTGTGTTCGTCGATGTGACCGCCGACCGTTTCATATCTTTTTTAATAATAACAGTGACAGCTGTTGAAATGAAAAAGGTTATAAAGATCGCGGCCGCGGATTAATGGTGATAGTCGTGAGAAAAATGAGGTTATAAAGATCGCGGGTAGTCATAAGATTAAATGATTTTATAAAGATCGCGGTTATACTAGTGATAGTTGTGGGGTTAAAAAGTAAGATTATAAAAATCGCGGGTGTGAAAGCAGATAATTTTATTTTTGGTTAGACATATTCGAGATCAGGACTTTAAATGCCTATTCGGTGAACATTTAATATCTTTGTTGTAAGGTTATAAAGATCGCGGTCAGTTTCAGCTTTTCATTAAAGTTACTTTTATTATATTATCGGTAGAAGAGTGATAGTGTAAAAATAAAGTTTAAATCAATAAATAAACTTTTGAACAGTGTCTAAATGAATAATTTTTTTTATTAACCCTAGCCCCAACAATCCATTTTTCCGAACGTAAACTCTAGAACGGAGTCGAAAACGGTGCCTCTTCTCTTTTACCATAAAATGTTCCATGAATGCAATAATAAAGTTTATTTAAAAACCATTCTCTTTGTTTTTTTTTTATAACTAAGAGAATGGTGTATGATGAACTCGTATTCGGTGAATATTTGATATCTTTGAACAGTTGTGAGGTTATAAAGATCGTGGTCAGTTTCAGTTTTGGTTAAAGTAACTTTTATATATATAGATAGAAGAGTGATAGTGCAAAAATAAAGTGTAATTTAATAAATAAACTTTTGAACAGTACCTTAATAAACAATTTTTTTTATTAACTTTAGCTCCAACAATTCATTTTTCCGAACGTAAATTCTAGAACGGAGTCGAAAACAGTGCCCTTCTCTTTTACCATAAAATGTCTCTTGCATGCAACAATAAAGTTTATTAGGAAACCATTCTCTTCATTTTTTATATAACTGAGAGAATGGTGTATGATATCACCCTAGGTTTGAATTATATGTGGTTTTAAACCACCCTAGAGTGCACTTTGCACTTGCAACACAAAACGGAATCAGGCGATTCGAAATAATTTTGAGCGAAAAGATATTTGATTTGAGAAAAAAAAATTTCATAAGTACTTCACCAATTTTTTTTTTATCTATTGCTCATGAGATATAATTCGTAATCAATAAATATTATTAAAAAAAACTCGCGTAGTACTTCGGCCAAAATTATTTTTTCCAATCAAACTTTAGCTCTCGAAATTTTGTACGTATATTTTTTTGTTTCAAAATCTCGTTTCGTTGTGATTACTTATATTTAAAAACTTTCGGTGCATTCTGATGCTATTGGAGTATTTCTTCGGCATCATTTTTTATGGAATATTTTCCGATCCGTTGATCTGCTGGCACGCATGATTCGGTGCAATATTTTTTGAAATTTTTTTTTACAAAATAAAAAAATAGTCAAGTTTTTACTTGTTCGTTGTTTTTTTATGCGTCGTATCTTCTCAGAACTACTGTACGTTTTAACGGGGTCATCCCATGTGACAGCTATTTTTTTTGCTTTTTTGGGATTTTTTTTTTGACGAACCATTAAAACACACTATCTTTGAATTTTTACCACACATTTATTAACGTTTTTACAGTCCTCATAATTTTATCAAACAAAAATAACAAGCTGAATCAACTTTACACCGTTTAGAAGACACTCATGTGTTGGTTGACGGCTGCCATGATTCTGGAGGTTTTGCTCATCTAAAATCAAAAAATCAAACGGCATTTTAATTTGTAGACCTGAGGCTATCGCTGGAACTAGAATAAAGTAAAAATATCGAAAATTAAATTTTTGGCACGGTTTTAAATGTTAAGTTCCAAGTTTCGTCGTTTTTTTCGACTTTTAAAACCGTGTCAAAAATTCAATTTTCGATATTTTTACTTTATTCTAGTTCCAACAAATTAAAATGCCGTTTGATTTTTTGATTTCAGATGAGCAAAACCTCCGGAATCATGGCAGCCGTCAACCAACACATGAGTGTCTTCCGAACGGTGTAAAGTCGATTCAACTCGTTATTTTTGTTTGATAAAATTCTGAGGAACTGTAAAAATTTTAATAAATGTGTGGTAAAAATTTAAAGATATTGTGTTTTAATGGTTCATCAAAAAAAAATCCCAAAAAAGCGAAAAAAAATAGCTGTCACATGGGATGACCCCGTTAAGTAATCTAATAATTTTATAAGTATTGACGGTTAATTACGAAGATTGAATTCACTTGAACACTTCTTAGATCAATATTTCACATTTCATTTTTAGTCCGAATATACACCAGCTCGAAATTCGATCATGTATCCATTTTTAGCCGAAATCATTAAAAAATCGATTGAGCGACCTCTAAAATTTTGATTCAGGATTCAATTCTTGAGAGAATCACTTTTTGATAACATGTTACCATATTTTGCTGCAATGCCGAAAAAAATGTCAATTCTTTTGCATCACTCAGATACATACATAATATAGACATGTTTAATTGGCAGGCTATAAATTTCATACCCGAGTACGTACACAATATTGACATGTTTAATTAACAAGCTATGAATTCCTTACAAAAAGTCGACAAATCCTAGCCAAAAACAGCATATATGCTGTAAAAAAAGCTGAGACAAGTACATTTATGCCCCCCAAATAATCATTCCAGTTAATCCCCCCTACCACCCAGCGCCAAAATACCGATCCCCACCAAAATTTACAAAAACCCGTCTAAGTCGTTCATGCAAAGATCTCCGCACAAAAATCCTAAAAACCAACTCATCATACAAAGTTTTATGGGTAACCGCTCTCATTGTCTTATCAAATTAAGTCAAATTGTACAGAGGTGATAATTTCATTCTCGTAAATGTGTGAGTTCACAAAAAGTTGATAAATAAATAAAGATCTACTAAAGTATATATGATCAAGTACATGGGATTTAATTATGTTTATAAAATCTTCAATTATGTTCATATGCCATTTCTCTAATTAATGCTTTATTACAATGAATTATTATCCTATGACTTGGAACTACAAGGGCTTTAAAAAAAAATACAGAATTGCATTAGCCTGCGTGAGCTTGAACGCTGCCACACTCTCATTTGTAATATTTGTAGTATAGTTTTATTGGTAACCAATTGATAAAAGTTTACTATCGTACGTAGAGCGGATACGCACAGAGTACTTGTCCGGCCCGAAAATTTTTCATAAAATTTGTCACATAAGTCAACATTAATCTACCATACATTTTGGCATTAACTAGTAAAGTAAACACAGCTAATTTGGAATCACAATATGCGGATTGTTTTTTATCCCAAATTATCCTCCTTTCCTTTAACCAATTGTTATCGATGAATTGATGCTCGTGTGGAGCATATCTCACGTTAATACACGGCACGTTTATTCCGGTTTTGTAACATCCGGGGGAAAACTGAAGTTACAGAGCGTCTAAACGGTGCTGTACACCCGAAATAAGTAATCCGGTACCATTTACACGCACTTTTACACCGGTTTTTACTACAACAGGTTTTACAAAACGGAATAAGCCTGCCATGTAAGAGCGGTCATCAATTGATTGCATTCCAAGGCGGGTAAGATTCAAATCTGCGTCAGGAGATCCGAATGTTCGGAGTGGTTGAACAATTTACCGTGAACAAAAAAGCATATTTTTCGCTGACTAGTCGAAAAATTTTCGGGCCGGACAAGTACTCTGTGCGTATCCGCTCTACGTACGATAGTAAACTTTTATCAATTGGTTACCAATAAAACTATACTACAAATATTACAAATGAGAGTGTGGCAGCGTTCAAGCTCACGCAGGCTAATGCAATTCTGTATTTTTTTTTAAAGCCCTTGTAGTTCCAAGTCATAGGATAATAATTCATTGTAATAAAGCATTAATTAGAGAAATGGCATATGAACATAATTGAAGATTTTATAAACATAATTAAATCCCATGTACTTGATCATATATACTTTAGTAGATCTTTATTTATTTATCAACTTTTTGTGAACTCACACATTTACGAGAATGAAATTATCACCTCTGTACAATTTGACTTAATTTGATAAGACAATGAGAGCGGTTACCCATAAAACTTTGTATGATGAGTTGGTTTTTAGGATTTTTGTGCGGAGATCTTTGCATGAACGACTTAGACGGGTTTTTGTAAATTTTGGTGGGGATCGGTATTTTGGCGCTGAGTGGTAGGGGGGATTAACTGGAATGATTATTTGGGGGGCATAAATGTACTTGTCTCAGCTTTTTTTACAGCATTTATGCTGTTTTTGGCTAGGTTAGCATTACCGAGCCAAGTTTTCGTTCGGAGAGATTGCTTGAAATTACACCGTTTTCGAATAATTTTTTTATTGCTCAACTCCTCATGACGTCTCCGATAACGCCAGAAAAGACTGGTCTCATGAAGAGTGGCAGGGTTTCCAGACGATGCACATACCACTTCTCGTTCTAATACATCGTGGGTTTGTAAAAAAACAATGCTATCTGCATGACTCTGAAATTTGATTATCGCTTCAGTGGGCATTACGACACATCCGTCACAATTCATTTCTGCGCGAAAACTAATATTTCACTTATAGGTAACATTCCTCTGTCAAATATTCTATCATACTTACTTCTTACATTGTTGCCTCTTGTTTACATTCTTTTGCATTACACTGATGTTTACATGTTTCCCCTGTGTGTGTGTTTGTGTGTCGTTACGACTGGAATTCAGTGGGACCCACTGGGAACTGACAAGGAAACCTTCCCAGGTGTACCCCGCCGATTTTGTTCCGCTTGGAGTATGTTATTCTACATTGAAATCTAAGAGATACCTATTTTTTTTTTTTGCGGAAACTCATATTTAAGGGGTGAAACACACCCCTAAAGTTGAGGTCTCCCAGGGGAGGTTGTTCAGTTCCATATATATGCAGACAAGGGGGCAAAATCAAACCAATTGCATTCAATGCTTCATAAAAAGTTATGACTACTCGATTTTTTTCAGCCCTGAGGGGGTGAATAAGCCGAAGTTATAGGGGTTGAAAATTAAAAAAACGTTATAACAAATAGAATATGCTCGATATGGAAGTGAAAAAAATTGCATAATTAACAGTTTCAAAAGTTAAGAGATATATGTTTTTGCATTTTTTGAAAAAATGCATCCTTAAGGGTGTACTACCCTTACATCCGAATACCTTTAATTTCTGTAGATACGTATTTTTTTAATTATCTATCTGCTAGAAAATATTCTTTTGGATATATTAATATATTTTGGATATATTAATAGATATAAGATTGTTATCAACATAAAAAAAAAATCCCTTGAAAATAATCGATAGATTATAATAATCGATAGAACATATGATTCTGGCATTACAGATAATGAAAATTCTTTTCTTGAGAAATCGAAAAGTAGCTTTTTTCGCGATTTTGTTTCAACCGAGTTTTTGATGTTTCATTAAATCACTCTTAAAGAATAGAGGATGAACTCTTAACGTTATTTTCATTTTGTACACTGTTTTTTTTTCTATCATTGAAATTTCTATCATTGAAAATGTCCTATAAAAAAATGGTGTGCACGATTCTAGCCGTAATTATTGTCTGAAATAAAATTTTATAAAGATTATTAATTTGCATGTGTGTCACTATTTTGCTATGGAGGGTTTATTTTTATTTTTATTTCTTTATTTTTTATTATAAAAAAACTGTCGAAAAGATCGGCTAAATTCGTTCTCGTTTTGTTAGAGAAAAAGAAGTTTGTTATACACGTGATGTTTGTTGTTACAATCACGTAGCAGTAAATGAACTGATATCTTTTATCATTTTGAACCTTACTTTGTATATGTTCGTTAGCCTTGCTTATTAGCTATCTGATTCTCCGAGTTGATATTCTACTTCACCTATCATTGAAAGAAGTTTCAAAATACGTTGATAAGAAATATATAACTGTTATCTGCCTCTGCCTCTCTTATTTGACATATGATGGCCTGTGCTACGCTTATAAGTCGCGTTCTTCAGAAATTGCTTCAAATCGATAAGTGCGAGTTAGAAGGAATTTATCTCGTGATAAAATAATATCAACAATCAAAGGCGTGTATAGCTCTGTGTTTTGTTTGCAATCAAAAGTTGTTAAAAGTTCCATAAGTTAAGAAATCAAGTGTATTTATTATCAACAATGAAAGTGAATCCGCTTAATGTGATACGATTAGTTTTGGCACATTTTCAAGCCCTAAATATACCTGAAAGCCCTATAAATAATGATGAAATACAATTAAAAGAAAGCATTGAAAATATATTAACGAATGCTATGCAAGATTACATGGGCGTCGAAACAATCGTAGAAGATTCATTATATTTCCAAGAACCTTACAAAGATTGGGATATGAAAATAGTAGAAGACGAAGAATGGGGATCGGCAATCAATGATCCGGTACTACCTCCGGATGTTTGTACTACTGATGATGAATCTGTTTCGTACGAGTATAAATCGAGGGCAGTCAACTATTGGAGAAGTGGCAAAACTAAAAATTTGAGCCTATCAAGCGTTAAACAAAAATTTAGAAAAGTACAATCAGTGACTCAATTAAAAAGATGGGCTAAATATTTAAATAAAGGTGGAACTTATAAAGAAAAAATAGCTAGAATTTGCGAGTACACTTTAGCCAATTTTAAAGCTGCCGTTGATGCTGGTCTCATGGTACATGACATCGACTTAAAAAAATGGGCAATGCAAGCACAAAAAGAAATCGGTCATGAAGATGTCCGTTTTAAGGCGTCAGACAAGTGGGTACACTCATTTAAGAAAGCTCATAGGATTGTTTCCAGAAAAATTAGTAAATTTATCACAAAAAAAAGTATTGAAAATGCAGACAATCTGCGAAAGCTTGCTGAACAATTTGTTTCTGAAGTGAAGAACGATATAGAAGAATATGGGTTATCGAACGTCTACAATTCGGACCAAAGTGGTTTCCAATTAGAAATGCATTCTGGAAGAACATTAGCGGTTGAAGGAGAGAAACAAGTTGAATGCCTTTTACAATCAATTGCTTCTACAACACATAGTTATACGATTCAGCCCACTATAGCAGGTGACGGAAGGCTTCTTTCTCCGCTATTCCTGGTTTTGAAAGAACCAAGTGGTAAATTTGGTCCAATAGTGGAATCGTCACTATTCAGACCAGAAAACGTTTACATAGAAGTATCGAAATCTGGAAAACTCACTTCAGGCAACAATAAAAATTATTTTTTTTAGAGAATTCCTTATATTGACACATAAGATACTGTTTATTTCTTGCAACGAAGCAAATTGAAAAATTAATTCATACTTTCAGAACATTTTAAAACCTGGCTACAAAATGTCTTCTTCCCCCAAGTTGGTTTAAACAGTATTTTATTAATTGACTCCTGGACTGGACATTGCCCTCGAGCTGTTGACGAAGCGAAACCTCGGGATAAAAATATAAAATTAAGAAAAATACCGCAGGGTACAACGGGAAAGATTCAACCTTTGGATGTTTTTGGCTTCAGCATATGGAAAAATTATGTGAAACATTTTTCTGACAATGTCATATTAATGGATTATGATTTAAATTTGCATTTACGAAATAATATAATTAAGCTTCAGTCACTTGTTCACAACCAATTATCATCTCCACGATATGTAAACTTATTTAGGTATTCATGGTTTAAAAGCGGTTATAATGAATGGCGACCGGAGAATTTTGAAAATCCTGTAGATTTCAGTTTTAAAACTTACAAAGCGCATTGTGATGTACACGGATGTCAAAATATTGCTGTTGTTAGGTGTTCATGGTGTAAAAAATCATTATGTTTCCAACACTTTTTTGACGATTTCCACTATTGTAAAGAATACAATGAATAATTTAATTTGTCAATCAAAAATACATCTGTACAAAATACAGCATATAAAATATAATAAAAACAATGATACAATAATTAGAAATATTAATATGGTAACAATGTGATTGAAAAGAATTTTCATTATCTGCGATGCCTGAATCATATGTTGTAACGATTATTATATATAACGAAGACGAAATCGCAATTTTTTTATTAAAAAAAATTTTTTCAAGGGATTTTTTTTTTATGTTGATAACAATCTTTTTAAACAATTTCACGATATGTTCTATATCGAAAAGAATATTTTCTTGCAGATAGATACTTAAAAAAATACGTATCTACAGAAATTAAAGGTATTCGGATGTAAGGGTAGTACACCCTTAAGGATGCATTTTTTCAAAAAATGCAAAAATATGTATCTCTTAACTTTTGAAACTGTTAATTATGCAATTTTTTTCACTTCCATATCGAGCATATTCTGTTTGTTATAACGTTTTTTTAATTTTCAACCCCTATAACTTCGGCTTATTCACCCCCTCAGGGCTGAAAAAAATCGAGTAGTCATAACTTTTTATGAAGTATTGAATGCAATTGGTTTGATTTTGCCCCCTTGTCTGCATATATTGTAACGAAAACACTTACGCGTAGTCCCGGCACTTCTTTATAAAAACATTATCCTGATTTTATCCCGTATTACGTCCGATATCCGACAGTTTTGTGAAAACGACGCGACAACGTCTCGCGTGCGTTTGTTGACTGTTGTTGTCGGCGGCCATCTTGAACACTATGCGAACGGCGAAGCTACACTTACGAAAGCGTCTGGCCGCCGCCTATCGTGAAAAACCGGAACTAAAAAATGCGTACGTGACTTTTTGCACGTTTCAATAATTAATGATTAAAAAGACATTACTGCAATTAAAATAATGCGTAAAATATGCAGAAAAATCCGACAAATCGAAGTGAATAACTCGCGCGGTGAATTTATGCGAAAATAACCGGTAATTTAAGAGTGAAAAGAACGAATGTTTGTGCGCATGCGCGTGGGACAAGCGACAAGGGAACGCACAAATGAGAGAGTGTGTTTGCCAATATTTCAAAATTTATTAAAAACTCTTTAATTACTGAAAAATCTTTGCGAAATGTTTAAACAAATTTAGGAAATGATCAAATATGATAAATTTATTATAAAAATTGGTGAATTACGAGAATTGTTAATTTTTGCGCAGGCGATGCGCAAAGTGGGGGTAGCGTCGAACAAATTAAAGTATGAGAATGCGAGAGTGGGGGAAGCGTAGAACGAATCCTAAAAATATTGTAATTGAGCGTGCGCAGAACGGGTTCGAGACTACCCGGCGAGCGAATTGGAACTCGAGCGCTAGAACAAAGGATCTGCTGGGTATAAAAAGTCGTGCACAGCAGCAGTGAGGCGGCATTCGGCTCATTCTGAAAACAGAGCTCGGAGAGACAACACGCTCTCAGCAGCAGAGATCCTTCCTAGTTCCAGCAGCATAATAACCTATCTTTCTTATCATATTTGATGCTTGGAGTATCGGAGCGGTTCGGCGACGTTCAACTCCCGTAGTCCAAGGTCAATTCCTATTCCTTTAATTTTTTCCTATAATTCCTTGATGCTTGGAGTATCGGAGCGGTTCGGCGACGTTCAACTCCCGTAGTCCAGGGTCATTCTCTAATTTTTTTACATTTTTCCTTTTTCCTGTGGGTGCTCGGGGTATCGGAGGTGTTCGGCGACGTTCACATCCCATAGCTCGGGGTCTGCATCCTTACCTGTGGTGTGTGGGGTATCGGCGTCGTTCGGTGACGTTCGGGGCCCATAGCTTGCATACTACGTTTCCTCTAATTAATTTTATCTCTTGAATTTATGCCTGCTGGAAGTGGGAAGCCTGCTTGCTCTCTTTTAATTAAAATTTGCTAATTAAATTTATGTTTTGAATTATTTTATTCAAAATTCTTTTCGATAAAATATAATCAGTCTGCATCACTTATTATGCTCAGCAATCCTCGTCTATCCTAAAAATCATCAATAATCCTGAATTCGATAATCCAAAAGGCCGCGGTAAGATTATCCATTATATAGAATCAATTAAAAACATAAAATTATCATTATTATTATATCGAGTCAATCCACTTTTGGATTATTAAAATTTTGAATTATTTTTATTATTCACTATGAAATAAAAGTGAATTTCGCGGCAACGTAAAGCCCTATTAATTGTTATTTCATATTAAATAATTCAATTATTGTTTGAATTATTATTATTATTATTCTGTCGACAAAGCTTCACCGAGTATTTCAATTATTATTGTGAATTATCCTCGAAGACATCGTTTTTTTTTTATTATTTGACCATTATTATTGTTATTTTTCTAATTTAAATGATAATTCAGACGCGAAAAGGGAAAATAAATAAATATCATCGTTTGAATAGTTACCGACAGAGAAATAGAATTGATACCGTTTTTTTTTGTTCTGATCCGGATTAATAAATAAATTCATGCAAATAAATAATCCGAACGCGAAATAAAACAAATATTCATTTATTGTAACAAAAATCGGAAAATTTACATTGTTTAATTGAATAAATTAATTTTGTTATTATTTTGAACACAAAATCCGCGTTTCTTACGTTTCTTTCATACCTGCTCCAAAATTATTTAAAATTATTTAGGAAGCTCGGACCTGCGCGTAGCGACGTTTAGCGTATGGCAAAAGCGTTCCGTTACAACTTGGCGCCCAACGTGGGGCAGGTATTGCAAAAGAACGTGAGAATATTTAATAATTAAATTTAATGAAAATTATTCGTACAATTAAAAAGGACAAAATGGCGGATGAGAAGAATATAGATCAAGCCACAGGCGATTCGGGATTTCAAAACCCTGAAAATCAAACTCAAGAAAATCCACTAGGAGATTTTACTTCCACAGTCCCACCACCAGGTGCGGGAGATATTTTTCACGAATCTCGTGCAAATTTTGGACTCGAAATCAATAATAATCAAATTGAGGAAAATCGGGAGGAAAATTTTAGAACTCCAAAATCGGATAGAGATAGGAGACAATTAAGGGGGGATAGCGATGATAACGAGTTCCCAAATCTTGAGGACACAATGCTTGCTATTAAATTACAAATGAAAAGATTGGAAAATCAAATAGTCGGGCTGAGGGAGGAATTTAAAAATAATTTAATCACGACGCAAGCCCAGATTGCGAGGGACGTACACGAAATACACGAGCCAGTCAATCGTAAAATAAATAGAATGGTAGAGGCTATCGAACACAATTCATCAAGAAATGCTGTGACGGAAGTGAACGTAGCACAGATCCAATTAACGGTTGAATCATTTCGTAGAAGGATTGGAAATTTAGAAAAAGAAAAATTCCAGAGTCCTGAAACAGAAAGTACAAGAATTATTCCTCAAAATAAACGATTAGACGATGAGAAACAATTCGACGATGTGGAACAATTCGACGATGAGGAACAAGAGGTAGTAAGACAAAATCATCAAACCGTATCACAAATTCGGACTAGCAAAATAAAAATCAAACCTCCGACTTTCGACGGTACGAGTCGTTCTAGACCAATTAAATTCATAAACGAGTTCCGTCATTATTGTGAGGTAACAAATCCGACAATAACGGAAATGAAATACTTGTTAGGACAAAGCCTTGAAAAATCAGCTAAAGAATGGTGGGTTCTCGTAGAGGATCAAGTCGACGGTTTCGAGGAGGTCGAAAAGAAATTTATAAATCGATTTTGGAGCCACGAGGTCCAACGGAAAGTCCGAAAAGATCTGGAATTTGGGCATTATCCCACAAACGACAATAAAAGTTCTAAAGTCGAATACACAATTCGGATGTTCGGAGCGGCTAGGGATCTTATTCCACCACCAAGCGATAAAGACATTATTGCTTCTTTATCTCAACATTTCACTGACGAGATCCGTGCCACAATTATCAGCCGAGGATTCGAGACACTCGAACAATTAATCGAATTTTTGGAAAAAAATGATCAAAGCGGTCCAGTTAATTCAAAACGTGAGACGGCTCCTCAAAATAAAAATGGTAATGGAATTGAACAACGACCTTTCCGCATGCCACAACAACAAAATTGGAATCAAAGGCTAAATTCAAATTGGAATCCAAACGGAGATCAAATTCAGCAAAATTGGAACCAGCGAAATAATTACAATTCAAGCTGGAACCAAAATCAAAATAATCCTAATTGGAATCAGCGGCCGAGTCAGAACCCAACTCAACAAAATTGGGGACAAAATCAAAATCAACGGCCGAATCAAAATTATAACCAACAAAATTGGGGTTATAATCAAAATCAAAACCAACAGGGCCGGAATCAAAATCCTAATTGGAACAGAAATCAAAATTCCAATTATAATACAAATTTCAACCGCGATCAGAATTGGGAACGACCTCAACACCAAGGATGGGGTCAAAATCAGAACACAAATAATGGAAACAGGGGTTATCAAAAACCTTGGCAATCAAATCAAAATACAAACAAGGAGGAAGGCAACAAAGGGCAGCCTCTACAAACGATAACAATTCAACAGGAACCGCAACCATCGACTTCCAAGGCGGGAAACGCTTAGACGTTGTACCCGTACAAAACAACCAATCAATAAAAAATGACAATGTGCGAGGTACAACGGTAAAGAAACAGAAAAATAAGATGAAAAAGTACAATGAATTAATGGTTAACCTCAAATGCGAAAACAACAAAGTAAAGAGAGCGAATAGAGAAGAAATGGTTCCGATTAACACAATTTTTACGGATACTAGGGAATTTCTTTTAGATGAGGAAATAAACGGAGAAGCTGTACCTATTATAGAGTGTCCGGAAATTTATGCTAAAATTGAAGGCATTCAGGTGACAGCATTAATAGATTCAGGATCAAAAGTGACTGCGATTTCGGAGGAATTTTATCTCGAAAATAAAGAGATTCTTAAATTATGTTCAATTCTGCCTGTAACGGGAGTTACGGTAAAGGGGGCAATAAAGGGTAAAATGACCAAAGTAAGGAGTCAGATAATGGCTATTACCGAAATTGGTAAAATTAAAACTTACGTAAAGTATTTGATAGTGCCTGGCTTGATCAGGGATGTGTTGCTAGGGGTAGATTCCCTGCAACCTTTAAAGAGTTTAATTGACCTGGGAGAAATGTCTCTCCAGGTAAAATATAATGATATTACAGATGTTATTCCCGCAATAGGGACATTTGAAAAAGAAAATATTGTAGAAGCCATCACCCATAGAGGCGTGGACTTCAAATTTGAAAAAAATAATGAGAATATGAAGCCAGTGCAAAATTTGAGTATTTATGAAGAAGATAATGAGAATATTACCAAGGAAGAAGTTGATGAAATCGTAGGTCAAACAGAGCTCTCCGAAAAACAAAAAGAAATTCACAAACAGGTATTATGGAATCGAAGAGGAGTGTTTCGTAAAAATACAGGAAGAATTTCAGTTTACGAACACCAATTGGAAATAACGACGGAAAAGCCAATCGTCGCGCACGCTTATGAGGTACCATTAATGCATCGTGAAAAAGTCGATAAAGAAATTGAAAAGTTATTAAATTATGGAATAATTCAACGATCAAATAGTCCATGGATAAATCCAATCATTCCCGTCATAAAGAAAGACGGATCGGTCAGATTGTGTTTAGACGCTCGGAAATTAAACCAAGTTATGGCGGATGACCACGAATCTGTACCCAATATCGAAGAGATTTTTCAAAAATGCCACACTGCTAAGGTGATGACGACGCTCGATCTTACGAACAGTTTTTGGCAAATCCCACTTCATCCTGATTCGATGAAGTATACCGCATTTCGATATCGAGGAAAAGTTTACGAATTTACCGTAACTCCATTCGGTTTAAAAACGAGCACAGCTAGTTTATTGCGTGCACTCGATATCGTACTCCATGGACTAGGAGATCACGTCATCAATTTTGTTGACGATTTACTTTGCATTTCCGAAAATTTTGAGGAACATATGCAACATCTTGACGAACTTCTCGAACGATTAGAGCAACACGGGATGACTATCAAATTAAAAAAGGCCAAATTCTTTCGAAAAGAAGTTGAATTTCTTGGACATATTTTGACGACTGATGGAATAAAACCCCAGCCTGAAAAAATCCAAGCAATTCACGATTTCCCTGCGCCAAGGAACCTTAAACAATTAAGAGGTTTCCTTGGATTAATCAATTATTATACAAAATTTACGAAAAAACATGCAGAGGAAACAATCCCTTTATTAAAGTTATTGAAAAAGGAAACGAAATGGAGATGGGAGGAAGAAGAAAAAGATGCTTTTAAAAAAATCAAGAATTCATTTGTTGAGGATGTTCTCCTTAAGCATCCTGATCCATCCAGAGGTTACATTCTTCAAACCGATGCAAGTCATTATGCTTTGGGGGGCACATTAGCCCAAAAGGATGATAATGGAGAATTAAACGTCATCATGTTTGCCAGCAGAACACTAAAAGGACCGGAACTCGCATACACAACAACAGAAAAGGAATTACTTGCCATCGTCTGGACGTTAAAAAATTTAAGGACATATTTATTAGGAGCGAAAATCGAAGTAATTACCGACCATCGAGCAATTACTTTCTTGAAAAATTGTCAATTGTTAAACGAGCGCTTAACAAGATGGATTTTGGCCATTCAAGATTATGATATCAATTTTGAATTCTGCCCGGGAATTAGGAATGTAGTGGCCGACGTATTAAGTCGTCTAAATCCACCGGATACAGGAGGAAGAAAAGGGAAAGAAATTGTAATAGGAACAATGCTCGCAATTAAACCATCTAGGGAATTGGAGCAAAGGATAAGAAAAATTGGAGAATGGCAAATTAGAGAGGACAGGATAAGAGAAATAAGGGAAAGGATTGTAAATGAGAAGAACGACAAATATAAAATTCAAAACAATATTTTATTGAAAGCTGTAAATCCCGACTCCTGGAAAGTAGTATTGCCGAGAGCAGTTCTCCAACTCCTTGTATCTGAAACACACGAAATGCACGGTCACATCGGCGCTAAAAAAGTTTGGAAAATAATAAAGGAAGATTTTACATACCCGAAAATGTACCATGCTGTTAAACAAGTTCTCGCTTCCTGTGATTCCTGTCAAAGAAATAAAGTACCTAATCAACATTCTTACGCAGCTCAGCAAAATATTTTTCCTGACGGGCCCGGAGATATAGTCCCCATAGATTTTTTTGGTCCATTACCTGCAACAAAAGGAGGAATGAAGCATATTCTAGTAACAATAGATGCTTTTTCTAAATTTGTGGTTTTATATCCCTTAAAAGTAGCAACAGCGCAAGCCACAATAAATAAAATATTTAATCATTACATTCCAAACCACGGAAAACCAAGAAAACTCCAATTTGACCATGGGACACAATTCACTTCACGATTATGGCTAGGGAAATTAGCCAGCGAAGGAATTCAATCCGTTTTTTCGTCAATAAGACATCCGCAAGGAAATATTGTTGAAAGGGTGAACAGAGAGATAGGGAGATTTTTTAGAACGTTTTTAACGAATAGACACACTGATTGGTTACAGTGGGTTAAAGTCATCGAGGATTGTATGAATGAGACGTACCACGAGACAACTGAAATGACACCGATCGAGATTCAAAAAAATCAAAAGCCAGAAAGAATATGGAAAAATTGGATTCAATTAGAGAGAAAAGAAGAAAATAAGGAGGAAGAAGAATTAGAAGCAAAACTCATGCTTGCAAGAGATAGAATAAGAAGTAAGGGGCGAAAAAGAGCGATAAAATTCGACCAAAAACACAAATTAATCGAATTTAATGAAGGGGACTTAGTATTGGCTAAAGCGTGCAACGTTAGCGATCCTATAAATAAGAAAATGGCAAAATTTTTCTCGATTTACGAAGGGCCATATAAAATAAAAAAACAAATAGCCGCAGCCACATTTATTTTAGAAAATCCTGATACTCACCAAGAGAGGGGGATGTATCACGCAGCAAATCTGAAAAAATACAAAAATTAAATAAAAAAAAATGCGAATAACAAACAAATTTATTACTATTTTGAAAAACCTCCTTAATACCAATTATAAGTGACAAAATTACAAATGGTACCTGTTAAAATTTGAACTTTTTAGTAATAATTTAAATATTTCACACCTAGATATCGTTGTTATCCTTACTTACCTGATTTAATTATTACCGCTGCGCCGAACCTATAAGAAGAGAGAAAACATAAAAAAAGTATAAAAAAAAATAATAAAAGCGAAAAGAAAAGAAAAAATCACATGATTATTATGAATTATATTAAGAAAGAGACTATTAAATACAAAAATAACAATTGCGATAATAAAAATATTGATAGTTTAGAAGTTATAAACAATCAAAGAAAAAAATTCATGAATTATCATTATTATAATCCCCGAGATATCGAAAAATTCAATTTCGGTACTAAAATTGTTAATAACAATAAAGATATTAACAATTGTTGTTAAGAAGTTCAAATTCATTGTCATAAAGATACTCCAAAACCTTGATAACATATTTTCAACAATAAAAATATTAATATTTACTAGAATATTAACCATAATTAATCAAATATCCATAATTATTAACGAAATATTAATAATTATTATCGAATTTAGCATTTAAACAATAAAATTATCGAAAGAAGTAAGAATTTAGCAAGTGCGGATGAAAAAAGGGAATAGTTGACAAAAGGGAACGAAAAATAGTTCGTGAGTTTCGCCACTGTCGCTAGTGTCGTCCCGTATCGACTCACTGTTTCCAAGTCTCACCGTTTTATACTCTATGACTATGAAAAATTTTCGAACTCCGCGCGCGCCATGTTAATTATCATTTAGCAACGAACTTCCTTAGCGACAAGTTCGAATTTAATGATCTCGAACGTTCTTTTTAAACAAGAAGGACATTATATAGGCATTGCAGGAAGGAATTTCGGGTGAGAAGAAAAAAAAAAAAAAGCATGCGACAATAAATTAAAATCCTTTAGGCGATGAAAAACAACGAAAAAAAAAAAATATATGTAATACAGGTAAAAATATGAACGCGTCAACACAAACCGATGAAGTTGCGAAAAAAAATTTTTCGCAACAAACAGATGGAGACGCAGGGAAATGGGACGAGGACAAACCAGGTGAAATTATATCGCAAATGAAAAAGTTAGAGATCCGTATCATCTCACCAAAAATCAATCTGGAGCCTACGAGAAAATTAAAAATTCAGACTAAACAAGTGCAAACTGAAATAAGAAGAAAAGACAAGGCCATACAAACCATGTGGCGACTTGAACAAATCGATGTGGAAAATCCGCGAAAGACAAGTCGGGAAAATGTCCTCCAGCTTTTGGCTCGGGACTATTTTTTTTGTAAAATGCGAGAGGAATTTGCCGTACCTCCACCCCTCTCTCCGATTAAAGGAAACAGTCTCTGCAAAATTGGAGCAATCATGCAAGGATGGAATGTTTGGAAAGCAGGGGAATTTGTTTGGGACCCAGAGGCTGAGCTCCAAGAAAGTTTTAAGGAAAGCGTAACCGCAAAGGAAAGGGAAAGAAAACGTCAAGAAAAGGAGAAAGAGATAGAATGGGCGAAAGGACGAGAAATGGAAAAACAAAAGGTTAAGGAAATGATACAAGTCGAAAAGAATGAAAAAGGAGAGAAAGAATTGGACGATCAAGAAAGCGAAAAGGAGAATAAAGAAACAAATATCGGAATTAGAATGAAGGGAGATACAAAAGATAAAAAGGGTGAAAAGGACGAAAAGGCCCAAGTAAAAATCAGCAAAAGAAAAAGGAAGGAGGATGAACAAAAAGAAGAAGAAAACGAAAAACAAAACAAAGAAGGGAGAAAGAACAGAGGAGAGAAAAAGCTAAAAAAGTGCTTCAAAAAGATTTAACTACCTTGGAAAAAAAAATTGGGTAAATGACGAAGTCATAAACTCTTACTTTGAGTTAATTGCAGAAGGAAGGAATGTTGACCAGAACAGAGTGTATGCAATGAACTCATTTTTCTTTCCTAGACTCCACGTTGATGGTTATGAAAAAATAAAAAGATGGACGAAGAATATCGATATTTTTTCGTATCAAATAATCCTCATCCTCATTCACTTAGGGAATCATTGGTGCCTTGCAACTATAAATCAGTTAACGAAGACCATCTTTTATTATGATAGTTTAAGACAAGAAAATCGCCGGTATCTTGAAACATTGCTAGAGTACCTAATAACGGAGGCAAAAGAAAAAGAAAAAAAACTGATTATAAAAAAGGAATGGACTCTGACCACAAGAAGGGACATACCAAACCAGGAAAATGGGTACGATTGTGGGGTTTGTCTCTTCGCCACCTGTCTCTTCGCCAAATATGAGGCGGCCCACAAAGAAATAAACTTTACACAGAAAGACATCCCTCAAGCCCGAAAAAAATGATTAAGGAGCTCCAAGAAGGAGAATTAATCAATTGAATAAATTGGAATGGAAAATTGTATATGTATTTTTTTAAAAATTAATATCAAAGTTTTTTTTATATATAAATAACAAATATAAAGGATAGTATTTGTTTATTTTTAGACAGGTGTTGTGAACCAAGAAAATCAAATTAAAATTGTTGTTGAATGAAAAATGATAGAAATCAAAAATTATAAAATAAATATCATTTTTCCACCATTGTCACAAACAAAAGCGATGTCTTCATATTTTTTTATTGTTCCAAAATCCTATCCTATAAACCTGAAAAAGAAGAAGACAATTTATTACAAAACGAAAAAAAAAAAGATATATATAATAGAAATACTCACTTGAAAAAAATAGGTGACCTTGAAATGCTGCGTGCATAAAGAAATTCTGAAAATAATGGGAAATTAGTAAAAAGAAAAGAATAAAAGAATAAAAAATTGACTTACCTGGTGAAGCCGATGTCCTCGAAACCGCGAACCTGTATAAAAGAAAAGAAAATGATAAAAGCGATAAAAGAAAAAATGGCTGTAAATTCAGAAATTAGTACTTACCTGTTTATTGTTTATTGCGCTGAAAAACATAAATAAGAAATGGAAGGGGGTGAAAGGAGTAAGGATGGATATAAAGGGGTGAAATAAGTCAAAATAGTTCGAAGGGAGGAGAAAAGGGACAGGAAGTGGAAAATGGGGTAAAATGGACGGAAAATAGAGGAGGGGCGACAGGAATACAAAAGTGGGGAAATATGGACCGGTAAAAGGGGAAAACAAGCAAAAGGGGGAGATTAAGGGTGAAAACTAAAAAGTGGGGGCAATATGGACCAGAAAAATGTGAGTGGGGAGAAAGAAAGAGTGGGGAGAAAATTTGGCTATAAAATCGGAGCAGGGAGCTCAAAATGGTCATTCCAAGCTCTACCAAGCTACCGAGAACATCTAGAACATCAAGAGACAGCAGCGAGACGATTTTAAACAACAATTCAATCAAAATGAAGGGCGATATCGTTCCGGGGGTTTCTCCCACATCTCCATGGCCCATGTCGTGGGAAGGTACCCACGAAGTCATCATCCTGGAGTTCATCAGTCCTACGAATTTCACGTACACAACCATCCCTAAACTAGATGAGTTGTGTCTATTCGAGGAAAATTTGTACATCGTAACAACAAGGCAACGAAGACAACCAATCCACTTCGTCCTTGGAGGAATTTATGCAGTTCCAAACGGGAACATTGCCTATCGGGGCAAATTAATCGACATCGAGGACGGCGAGGCCACCCTCAAACTCATCGACAGGGGCATCACTCTAAAGCATCCTGTGGAAGAAATTAGATTTCTTCCTGCAAATTTCGCAGCAACACCATGCTTTTCTACCAAGGCATACATCTCCAATATCAAGCCGATTCGGGGACGGTGGTGGAACAGAGAACTTTGTTTCTACCTCAAAGAAAGATTCGTCGAAAAAAAATTCATCCTCACCATCCTGGGTGAACATCCAACCCTGGAAGGCCATAGAGTGAGGCTTTTCTATCCTCGGAACCGAATTGAGGTATCCGAGGAATTTGTACAACTTGAATTCGCAAAATGGGGTCATTACGACTAAAGTTTGAGGGACGATGTAAATTGGGCGACAACACGACGACTAGATGAGATCGAACGAGAAGAACAAGTTGCCCCAGCGGCATAAACAAAAGCTGAAAAATAAAATCGTCATCGAGATCATCCAGATCATCGAGACCATCAAGATCATCTAGACCATCGAGATCATCGAGACCTTCCAGACCATCTAGATCATCAAAAACAATGAGACTACCATGATCATCATCAGCATCATAACCATGGTCATCATCATCATCATCATCCTTCCCACTATTTGAGAACAAAAATCACGAGTTCTCGTTTCTTTTTGTTCTGGGGGGCATTGTAACGAAAACACTTACGCGTAGTCCCGGCACTTCTTTATAAAAACATTATCCTGATTTTATCCCGTATTACGTCCGATATCCGACATTTTTGTGAAAACGACGCGACAACGTCTCGCGTGCGTTTATTGACTGTTGTTGTCGGCGGCCATCTTCAACACTATGCGAACGGCGAAGCTACACTTACGAAAGCGTCTGGCCGCCGCCTATCGTGAAAAACCGGAACTAAAAAATGCGTACGTGACTTTTTGCACGTTTCAATAATTAATGATTAAAAAGACATTACTGCAATTAAAATAATGCGTAAAATATGCAGAAAAATCCGACAAATCGAAGTGAATAACTCGCGCGGTGAATTTATGCGAAAATAACCGGTAATTTAACCCATTAACGCCGAAGAATCGTGTTTTTTTTTCTCATTTTCAAGCTAGATTCTTATCATCGAAAAAAAATCATTTGCAAATAAAAAATATGTTCCCTTGTACTTTCGAGTGTCCCCTTTCCGAATCCGGTGTCAAAATTGAGTTTTGTCCATTAGAAAAAAAAATATGGCCGTTTTTAAGCAAAAAAAACCGAAAAAATCGAAGACATTTTTTTTCAATATTTTTTTTCTCATTGAAGACGCGCGAGGACCCCCCCTTTTTCTTCAACCATGAGTGCACAAAATAGTTGTAGTTTAAGAATATATTTTTTTAATTTGTCGACATTGACATTTTCACCCCCAAAATGGCGCTTTTCATCCCTTCAGCAGGAAGACAATTTTCACTCTCGGTGCCCGACAAAAAAAATATTCAAATCTTAACGAAAATTGGTATCCCGGGGTTTTCAAGGTCGCTGATTACGATTCCGCCCTCAAAATTCAAAAATTCAGAATGGCGGATCCAATATGGCGGACCCAAATTCAAAAACTTACTTGAATCGGATGAAATGTGGCACTCGGGGGATTTCGAGGTCGCTGATTACAAATCTGCCCTCAAAATTCGAAAATTCAAAATGGCGGATCCAATATGGCGGACCCGAATTCAAAAACTTACTTGAATCGGATGAAATGTGGCACTCGGGGGTTTTCGAGGTCGCTGATTACAAATCTGCCCTCAAAATTCGAAAATTCAAAATGGCGGATCCAATATGGCGGACCTAAATTCAAAAACTGTATGAATCGGATGAAATGTGGCACTCGGGGGTTTTCGAGGTCCTTGATAACGAATCTGGCATCATCATTTCAAAATTCAAAATGGCGGATGCAATATGGCGGACACCTTCCCGTTAACACCCAGTTATTATCTAACGTTTATTGAAGAATTGACAACTTTATATATTGACAAATTGACAAATTTATAGAAATTCATCACTCCGCATTACTCAACGGATAAACTTATAATTCCTTATTCTACTTAAGAGTATTACCCAGAGAATTACTTAAGAGCATTACCCAGAGAAAACGACATGGACGTGGTAGAAATCCTCTCTCCTTTGGGGTGCTTGATTTGAGTGAGTCCCCTTGCCTCTCACTTTTTGGGGTGCTTGATTCGAGTGAGTCCCCTTGCCTCTCACTTTTTGGGGTGCTTGATTTGAGTGAGCCCCTTGCCTCTCACTTTTTGGGGTGCTTGATTCGAGTGAGTCCCCTTGCCTCTCACTTTTTGGGGTGCTTGATTCGAGTGAGTCCCCTTGCCACTCACTTTTTGGGGTGCTTGGTTGTAAATGCGCCCTTTGCTTATCCCCGAAGCCTGATTACGTGTTTCGCTTTCATACAAGCACTACAGAAGTAAGCATTACAGCCCTTACAGTACGTATATGTTCTTATTGGACAGATTGAACAATGAGCTTGTTTGCTGTGACGGAAAGTATCGTGAGCTTTGTTCCGTTTTAGTTTTCCCCTCTCTAAGTAATATTTAGCAATCGAAATTGCGAATTGCTTTGAACCAATTTTTTTTGTTTTATCTCCAGTTGCGTTGAAAATCACGACTGAGTTCACAATGGCGGCCTGTATAAATCTAATAAAGACGACCCATGTCCATTTTTTTGAACGGATACTTGGAAGCAAGTTGTTGCAATGTCCATCGTGAACGTCTACTCCGCCCATGAATTTATTGTAGACATGAAATGCTTGTGGAAACGGAATCTCAATTTTTGAATGTGCACTCGAGCTAAATCTCTTAGACGGTAATAGAGGAGTCACCCCTACAGCGGTAGAAGCGATCGAAACTGGTTTCGAGTCTACGATAGTTATGTAGTTTATTGCGCTGTTTTGATCATGCTTTACAACATACGTACCTCGTGGAGACTTTTTGTCGATTACTTTTTTTTCTTTGACTCGATTTTCTCTTATAGTTCCTGTACATTGTAAACCTAACTTTTTCAAATGTACTAGGAGATCGAAATTCGTAAAAAAATTATCGCAGTAAAGATGGAACTGAGATATCTTCTTAGGAGGGATAGATTTGAGAAATGGATCCAATAATTGCATCACTACACGAGAACCTAGAGCACATTTACCCAATTTATCTCCAATTGATGAATTTTTTCCACAATATAAATCGAGATTCAACAGGTATCCATCGGCGGTGCAAAGACCCCAAAATTTTAGTCCGAATCGTATGGGTTTTCCCCGGATAAACTGTTTTAGCGATGTTCTTGCATATGATTTGGCCATCATTCCGTCAACAGATAACGCAGTCTTCCACAAGCCAAACTGACGAATATTTCTCTGAAATAATTTTAGTAATTTACGAACGCGCCATGCTTTATCACTGGGATCATTGTCTTTAGGCATCGAATACTTTAATTCTGATTTGATTTTCTCAAATGTATCGCGTTGCATTGCAGAAGAAACCACCTCACATAATAAGAAGGGATCAGATGACCAATAGTCTCTTTGAGATTTTCTTTTATTGAACGAGCTTACAATGATGATGCCAATGAAAGTATTCAAATCATCCAACTGCAATTCAAACCCATTCTCTTTACATGAGTCAATAATGTATGTTTTCATTTCCATGCAGAAAAACTTTTCAAACAGTTGTATCGGCTCACTTTTTTGAATACTTTTTTTTACACCGTCAGTTAGTAATAATTTGTCTTCAGTCTCATTCGGGTAGCTCTTTTCATCAACCATCCACTTATATTGGTGATCTCCTTCCAATTTACATTGATTATCTGTGTAATTTTCCGATGCTTGTTTATAAGTGATACTCGAAAGGTGATCGTTTGTGACGAGCTCGTCACAATTATCGTCAGAAGTATCCGTTTCAAACTCTACATGAGAAGGAATAGATTGCCTTGGTCGTTTTCGAGACATAATGGTAATATTGTCAATATGCTCACGCTGCCGATGAGATAAAAATTATCGAAGAAGTGAATTCACTCAGGAGCAATAAAGATGATAAAACAATATTTTATGAATAAATTTTGTTGAGGTACTGAGCTGAAATTTAGGTATATAAGTGAGTTCGATTTAGTCTCAAGACAAGTTCTACGAAAATAGAAACCAAATTATTCAGATAAGGAATATTGGCAGACCTAAAATGAACACAAAAATTCTGAGCTAATATTTTTTACAGAAAATAAAATATCATTAGCAATGTGAACGATCCGCACTCCACAAACGTGAAAAATTGAAAAAAGATGTGATAGGCATATACAAAACTTATTGCAGACATAAATATTCATGGATAATAAATATATTTGTATCAGGGATAATATTCAATGATGACCCGTATAAACAAAAACAAGATGAAATGTAAGAAAATCGGAGATTTCTCAGCCTCTGCAACGTCAATTTTTATTCGACACATGAAAAATATAATATATGATCATAAAATGTGAATCAATTGAATGATTATTATTTACATTTATATAAAGTTGTCAATTCTTCAATAAACGTTAGATAATAACTGGGCGTTAATGGGAAGGTGTCCGCCATATTGCATCCGCAATTTTGAATTTTGAAATGATGATGCCAGATTCGTTATCAAGGACCTCGAAAACCCCCGAGTGCCACATTTCATCCGATTCAAGTAAGTTTTTGAATTCGGGTCCGCCATATTGGATCCGCCATTTTGAATTTTCGAATTTTGAGGGCAGATTTGTAATCAGCGACCTCGAAAACCCCCGAGTGCCACATTTCATCCGATTCAAGTAAGTTTTTGAATTTGGATCCGCCATATTGGATCCGCCATTCTGAATTTTCGAATTTTGAGGGCGGAATCGTAATCAGCGACCTTGAAAACCTTGGGATACCAATTTTCGTTAAGATTTGAATATTTTTTTTGTCGGGCACCGAGAGTGAAAATTGTCTTCCTGCTGAAGGGATGAAAAGCGCCATTTTGGGGGTGAAAATGTCAATGTCGACAAATTAAAAAAATATATTCTTAAACTACAACTATTTTGTGCACTCATGGTTGAAGAAAAAGGGGGGGTCCTCGCGCGTCTTCAATGAGAAAAAAAATATTGAAAAAAAAATGTCTTCGATTTTTTCGGTTTTTTTTGTTTAAAAACGGCCATATTTTTTTTTCTATTGGACAAAACTCAATTTTGACTCCGGATTCGGAAAGGGGGCACTCGAAAGTACAAGGGAACATATTTTTTATTTGCAAATGATTTTTTTTCGATGATAAGAATCTAGCTTGAAAATGAGAAAAAAAAAACACGATTCTTCGGCGTTAATGGGTTAAGAGTGAAAAGAACGAATGTTTGTGCGCATGCGCGTGGGACAAGCGACAAGGGAACGCACAAATGAGAGAGTGTGTTTGCCAATATTTCAAAATTTATTAAAAACTCTTTAATTACTGAAAAATCTTTGCGAAATGTTTAAACAAATTTAGGAAATGATCAAATATGATAAATTTATTATAAAAATTGGTGAATTACGAGAATTGTTAATTTTTGCGCAGGCGATGCGCAAAGTGGGGGTAGCGTCGAACAAATTAAAGTATGAGAATGCGAGAGTGGGGGAAGCGTAGAACGAATCCTAAAAATATTGTAATTGAGCGTGCGCAGAACGGGTTCGAGACTACCCGGCGAGCGAATTGGAACTCGAGCGCTAGAACAAAGGATCTGCTGGGTATAAAAAGTCGTGCACAGCAGCAGTGAGGCGGCATTCGGCTCATTCTGAAAACAGAGCTCGGAGAGACAACACGCTCTCAGCAGCAGAGATCCTTCCTAGTTCCAGCAGCATAATAACCTATCTTTCTTATCATATTTGATGCTTGGAGTATCGGAGCGGTTCGGCGACGTTCAACTCCCGTAGTCCAAGGTCAATTCCTATTCCTTTAATTTTTTCCTATAATTCCTTGATGCTTGGAGTATCGGAGCGGTTCGGCGACGTTCAACTCCCGTAGTCCAGGGTCATTCTCTAATTTTTTTACATTTTTCCTTTTTCCTGTGGGTGCTCGGGGTATCGGAGGTGTTCGGCGACGTTCACATCCCATAGCTCGGGGTCTGCATCCTTACCTGTGGTGTGTGGGGTATCGGCGTCGTTCGGTGACGTTCGGGGCCCATAGCTTGCATACTACGTTTCCTCTAATTAATTTTATCTCTTGAATTTATGCCTGCTGGAAGTGGGAAGCCTGCTTGCTCTCTTTTAATTAAAATTTGCTAATTAAATTTATGTTTTGAATTATTTTATTCAAAATTCTTTTCGATAAAATATAATCAGTCTGCATCACTTATTATGCTCAGCAATCCTCGTCTATCCTAAAAATCATCAATAATCCTGAATTCGATAATCCAAAAGGCCGCGGTAAGATTATCCATTATATAGAATCAATTAAAAACATAAAATTATCATTATTATTATATCGAGTCAATCCACTTTTGGATTATTAAAATTTTGAATTATTTTTATTATTCACTATGAAATAAAAGTGAATTTCGCGGCAACGTAAAGCCCTATTAATTGTTATTTCATATTAAATAATTCAATTATTGTTTGAATTATTATTATTATTATTCTGTCGACAAAGCTTCACCGAGTATTTCAATTATTATTGTGAATTATCCTCGAAGACATCGTTTTTTTTTTATTATTTGACCATTATTATTGTTATTTTTCTAATTTAAATGATAATTCAGACGCGAAAAGGGAAAATAAATAAATATCATCGTTTGAATAGTTACCGACAGAGAAATAGAATTGATACCGTTTTTTTTTGTTCTGATCCGGATTAATAAATAAATTCATGCAAATAAATAATCCGAACGCGAAATAAAACAAATATTCATTTATTGTAACAAAAATCGGAAAATTTACATTGTTTAATTGAATAAATTAATTTTGTTATTATTTTGAACACAAAATCCGCGTTTCTTACGTTTCTTTCATACCTGCTCCAAAATTATTTAAAATTATTCAGGAAGCTCGGACCTGCGCGTAGCGACGTTTAGCGTATGGCAAAAGCGTTCCGTTACAATATATGGAACTGAACAACCTCCCCTAGGAGACCTCAACTTTAGGGGTGTGTTTCACCCCTTAAATATGAGTTTCCGCAAAAAAAAAATAGGTATCTCTTAGATTTTAACGTATAATAACATACTCCAAGCGGAACAAAATCGGCGGGGTACACCTGGGAAGGTTTCCTTGTGAGACAATATCATTTACATCATGCATTTAATATTATCACTTTTTCTATTTTTTTAAGGGGTCCAAAGCCATGCGCCTCCTTAATATTACTTGGGATACTATATACTAGTGGTAAAGAACGATAAAAAAAAATTTGGAGCTGTCTTAAGGTGGAGCCGTGATTCGACAAATTTACCCATTATGCTTATTAGTTGCAAGAAAAAAAAGAAACCTAACTTATTTCGGTGAGCGGAAATGGTGCAATGTAACCGCTAATGGTGTGGTGCTGTTGCATGAGGTATTTTGCATGAGGTGATTTGACACAGTCAAATATGTGAAGTCAAATTGATAATTGGCAATGTTATATGGAGATTAATGTCTTTGGATAAGAATGTAAGTCTCGTGTGAAGAATACAGGTCTTTTAAGAAGATTGTAGTTCTTGGTTTCAAGGAAAGATAATGATATTTATAACGATAGGGTGCCGTCGATAGTTTGTCACCGGATGTGTTCCTTATTGTTTTTAAATTTTATTTAACCTATTAAAATTCATGAATTTATTGAAGAAAATCTTTTATGTTTATTGGAATAATAATATGATCAGGTTGGCCGAACGGTCAAAAAAAAATTTTCATTTCCAGAAGAATCAAATACAACACACCAGGACGTGTAAAAGTCAGTCTGGCCGTGTCGATGATCGTAGTGGTCCTTGCTTGCTTCTTTTATTTTGGAGAGTTTGTTTATGAAAAAGACAAAGAACGAAGAGGGAGTCAATGAGAGAATTCAGAATCGAGTTGACGTGTCTTTAAAATCGACTTTGTATTTCTCGAAAAGTTCTGTTTACATGTGTGAATATTAAATTAAAAAAAGGTTGATTATGCGTCCCACACGCAGGATACAGAGTTCGCATGTGATTTTCGGCCCTTCTCCGACATATACTTATATGTATATTACGTAGCTTATAAAGGGGACAAGCGACAGAAGAGCCTAAAAATATATATAGGTGATCGTGCCGGAGATAAATATCCTATAAGATCCAAGCAGGTAAAACACGCGCCCTCGATAAACCGACAAAGGTAGAGCTGCTTTCGCCGGATGGTTTAACAATGAGGTCAAAAGAAAGGGATACTAGAGCGATCGCATACACACTACACGGATACCAGAGCGAGAGTGAGAGGAAGCGGGAATCTACGAGTAGAGATTTCTTCGGTGGTATCCCTGAGGGAAAATACGACTGAAAGTATATGTATACACTTCAGGCGAGTCTGGGAAAACAGATTGTAACAGAAAGTCGTTTAATTTTCCGATTTTGTTATTCCTCATGAGAAAGTGGCCCAACCTATCAGTTACATGGCAAGTACAGAAGGAATTAGATTTTTCATAAGAGAACAGACATAAAATAGACGGGATATCTGCTCGATAATACGATATAGAGAATCAAACACATTGGGTAACAATGAACAAATTATTCGGAAATAAGGTCAAGTTACGTTATTCCCCTACTGCTTGAAAATGACATTCTCCACGGATGGGTTGACATGCAAAAGTAATGATAAAAGTTGATGACTTTCGAATGAAAACTAGAACACAGAAGTAATAGTTGTGGGCGAGGGAATTTTTCCGATATTCTGAAAAATGAAGGATAAAAAAGCACAAAAAGTAGAAATATATTAGTTTTTCGCAGGAATCATTTCGACATAACGAACAGATTGTTCGTTATATTTCAACTCTGTTGTTCCATAACTTTTCATTGCGTACCATCAGTGCACAGTTTAATGTTCAAGATGGTTTGATTTTATATTCAAATATCAGGAAAATTTTTCTGTAAAATCAACATTTTTTGTCATAAAATGGAATTCAAAAAGAATCAAAATGTAGAGTTCTTGCAATTGTGTTATTCCCAAAATAAAATACACCCATGACATAGCAAAAATTAAGCCAATTGACGAAAAATAATCGCCACATTCTGTACGTCGTCGAACGTAATGATGATCCTAGAAGATAGATGAATGACCATCTGAAAAGTGTATGACATAGTTCCAGCATCCGCTATACATTCAGGGCGGCAGTAAATACCCCCATGGAAAAAATGTATATTCGAAACATATTTTGCATTAATAAAAAATATGTTCTGCGCATATAAAAAATACATATTTTTATACGTTTCATATATGCAAATATAGAAATAAAATATTTTTTTAACCATAATTTTACCAATTGTCGTATATTAAAAATGTATCAAGAGACTCGATAGAGTCTCGGGATAAGCACATTGACAGCTCTGTCGTCTGCTGGCTCGAGGCTCGCCGAGATTATATTATCTCTGAATAAAACGATTCGCTGTGGTGGGGATAAAATTGGCAAGTCGTTTCGTTTAATTACGAAGCTCAGGAGCCATGAGATGCCTTGAAAATTGAACTGGAAACTCATTAAGAAATTCTTATTCGATTGAGCCCAAAATCAACATGATCGGTGGCGTAATTACTGGGAAAAAAATTTGCACGGGCTGAAAATTACGCAAAAGTTACTAACACATTCAATAATTTGACCTGTCTGTATATAACACCATCAAAGGCCTTTTGATCTCTCTCGAGTTTCTGATTGGTTGGTTCTGATGACACCCATAACCAGTGAATTTCAGATGTAAGTAAAGCCCGCTGCACACAACGCTACTTTTCGTGGTAGAAATTATGCGTGCGTTTTCGAAAAGTACAACACGCATGCTTTCTACTACGAAAATAGCATCGTGTGCAGTGGGCTCCAGTTTACGGATGTATTTTTCAAGCAGTGTATGATATTTTTGAAATTTTGATCGGAGTTTCATATAAAGTGCGGGATGTGCGAGTTTGAAGTTATTTCGAAGTTCATTCGAAATATCGGTAACGTTTTAACCTATAAATTTCGGAAGTGTTGAGTGCAGGATGTGTGGACCATAAGTGTAAATTTCGGAAAAACAATTTTTTGAGGTTCATATACATATAAGTGATATACATATAAGAGTCAAAAACTTAAAATGTCGGAGTGTTGATAAACGGCACATGCGAATTTGTGTATATTAAAGTTATTTCGATGTTCAGTGGAAAATAAGTATTACGCATTGAATTTATACGATAAAATTATACGTGTGTCAAAAATATTTATAAATGTTTTGATTATACAGCTGCGAGAAAAATAAGTTCGTTAACCTATAACTTCGAATGTTATTTTTAATCAGAAATTTTATTTCTTAAATAAGGCAAGAACCCGCAAAAATTGTATATATGTTGATGAATTCAAATAAATAACCGAAAACTTTAATCAAATGAATATGTGCTAATTAGATTTATTGTGTCATCATTATTTTAATAAGTTGTAATATTTATCTTTATTTAGTTTGGTTGTGTCTTTCGGTCCCTTTTTTTATCTCATTGGTATGCATATACGAAGATCAAGGATCCATACAAAGTTTCATCATTTTATTGGACAATATGTGTGCTGTGTATTTCTACTTCTTTGCTTTAACTGCGGCAACATGAATTGAAAAATTTGTTACAAAAAGTAATTTCTTGCCCATTTATGGATGGGATAAAATGTCTGTCATTGTGACGCAATCGGTACATCCGAACTTTAAGACATTTTATGGCACAGTGTATGCTAAGTAATTTTCCTCTTCGGTTGTGGCATAATAAATTCAAAAAGTTATTTCAAAAAGTCTTCGGGTGATCTTTTTCTGATGGTATTAAAATTTGTATCATTGACATGCAGTGGGCACCTAAAAAGTTTCACAACTTTATGAAGTGACATGTATGCTAAGTATTTCCACTTTTTGTATGCAACTGTGGCATTATTGATTGAAAAATTCATTATAAAAGTCTTCGGCTGCTCATTTATTGATGCGATCAAAATTTATGTCTGCAAATCGCCATGGAGATATCCAAAATTTCTGAATTTTGTTAGACCCAATGTGCACTATGTTCTTTCACTTTTCTTCTTTAGGTGTGTCATAATAAATTCCAAAAAGTAGTTTCAGGAAATCATCAGGTGCACTTTTTCTGATAGTATCAAAATTTGTATCATTGGAATGCAACGGATACCTGCAAATTTTGAAATTTCTGTGAAGCGGCATGTGTGCCAAGTATTTTCACTTCTCGGCTCTGACTGTGGCATATGGATTGTAAAATTTGTTACAAAAGTCTTTAGCTGCTCATTTCTGAATAGGATCGCAATTGCTGTCTTCGAAACCCATTGGATACATCGAAAATTTTTGAATTTTGTTGGGCTTGTAGAGCGCTGTATTTTTTGTTTCCCCTCTTTAGTTCTGGTATAATAAATTTAAAAAGTTGTTTCAAAAAGTCTTCGGGTGATCTTTTCCTGATAGTATCCAAATGTAGATAATTAGACTGCAGCGGATACCTGCAAACTTTGAACATTTTGTGAAGCGACATGTGTGTTAAGTATTTCCACTTCCCATCTTTGATTGTGGTATTATGAATTTAAAAAATTGTTACAAAAAGTCATTGAATGCACATTTTTGGATGGGATACAAATTTCTGACTTCAGAACGCAACGAATATATAGAAAATTTTTCAATTTTGTTGGACTAAATGGGTGTCACATTTTTTCACTCTCCCGTATTAATTTAGGGAAATAAAAATCAAATAAATTTATTTCAGAAAGTCTTTGGGTGCTTTTTTTCTGATAATATCGAAATATGTATCATCAGCATGCAGCGGATGCCTACAAACTTTGAAAATTTCGTAAAGCGACATGTGTGCTAAGTATTTTCCATGTTGGGCTACGATTTGGCATCAAACTGAAACATATTTATTTAAAAAATTTCCTTCTATGGTCGCTCTGGTTCTGATGGCATCGAAATTTGCGCGAAGCTGATGCAACTGATACAATTATCCTCATTCCATTCTCTGAATAACTCACTCCATTTTCTTGAGCAGGATCCTGGTTTGAATTTGTCTACTTCGTTCAATATATTGTTTCGAAATACCCAAAACATACTATTTGCTCTTTTTGAAATTCAATTAGAATATGAGAATAACTGTCGCCTCTGATTCTCATGGTATTCTTTAATGGTATTGACAAATATCATTTTCATACATTATATTGGTTGTGGCATAATGAATTCAAAAAGTGGTTTCAAAAATCTTCGGGTCCTCTTTTTCTATTAGTATCAAAATTTGTATCATGGGTATGTAGCCGATACCTACAAACTTTTAACATTTTGTAGAGCGACATGTGCGCCAAGTATTTCCATTCTCTTTCTCTGATTGTGGCATTATGAATTGAAAAATTTATTACAAAAAGTCTTCGGCTGCTCATTTTTGGATAGGATTAAAATTTCTGTCCTCGGAACGCAATAGATACATCAAAATTTTCTGAACTTTGTTGGGCTTAAAGTGCACTATGTTTTTTCACTTTTCTACTTTAGTTGTGGCATAATAAATTTAAAAAGTTGTTTCGGAAAGTCTTCGGGTGCTCTTCTTCTGACAGTATCAAAATTTGTATCATTGGAATGTAGTCGATATCTACAAACTTTGAACATTTTGTGAAGAAGAGACATGTGTGCTAAGTATTTCCACTTTTTAGCTACATAATACATTGAAAAAGTTTTATTCCAAAGGTTTTCCTCTATAGTCGCTCTAGTTTTGATGGTATCAAAATTTGCTCAAAGCTAATGTGACTAATACAACTAAATTCATTTCTTTCTCTTGGGTACGATCCTGGTCTGAGTTTGTCCGCTTTGTTCAATATATTGTTTTGGAGTTCCCATAACATACTATTTGAACTTTTATATATTCAATGAGAATATTGAAATAGTTGTAAGTTTTTATTTTCATAGTAGTAACTTCTTCAATGGTATTGGAAAATAATCATGATTCCACCTTGTTAATAAAAATAAGAATGAAAAAATGCATGAACTTTTTTCACAATAGATTCGATATGTTTTCTCTAAACCTACGTCAAACTGGTTTTTTTATTTTATTATTAATCAATAATGAAAAATTTCGAAAAAAATCTCCATTTTTACCAACAAGCTGAAATAAACGTAATATTTTTTACCACAAATCTACAAATATAACAAAGAGATACTGCTATTTAATATATTTATTCGATAAACACAAATTCAAATAGCTACAAATTCTATGGAAAAGCTCTGACTGCTCTAATCTTGCCCTCAAAAGCTTTGTAAATTTTTGTATCAGACTCTCAGTTCTCGACTTATTTTAGCCTGATTCCCGAAGGGTAAATCGAAATGTCAAAAAAATTTGACTGGCTCGAGAATAAAAAACAAATGCCAAATTGAAAATTTCAAAACACGTGTCCCTTTATTTCATGGGTAAGAAACCTGACTCGAAGTAGAAGGGGTCAGGGATTGGACATTAAAAAGCGATATTTTCCCAATTTAACCTTTTTCTAATCTATATAAAGCGAGATGTTTGAAAAGAACGAGAAAAAACGAATCACATCATGCATAAAAATCCCCCTCGGCGAAAAAACCTGAACAAGTACATTTGTTGACCGCCGTTCCCATATTTTTCCACAAATATACATACACTGCAAAATCTTTTCTCGCAAAAATCCCTGAGAAAATCAAACCCTATCAAAAAATAAGAAAAGTGACCACTCTCAAAAAATGTATCAAATAAATTCAAATCACACAAAATAAAATAAGTTAATCCTCGCGAAAAGCTAAGGTTGGATTTCGCAAAAAGTTATAAAATAAATTGAGCTATCCCAAAATATAAAATAGCAAAAATTCCATCCCGGGGGAAAAAAACCCGGACAAATACATTGGCGGTCCCTCGTTTTCCTATGATATCACGAAAAATCGTATAAAAGATCCAAAACTCCACTGAAAGCAATCTTAAAAAGTGTTTACCTATTTTTTCGTTCCGAAATCACAATAAATTTTACCTTGAATTTGTTTCCACTGAAAAAAAAACAGTAGTTGAATCATTAAAAAATTATCGTAATGAAGATGAGAAAAATACTACTTATAATTGGTATGTAAGAAGTATTAATAGTCTAGAAAAAAAGGTTACTGTCCAAGTTACATGCAGCAGTAAAATTTATGATATAAATACTCGGACAAGTATTCCTTTGGTGATACAGAAGATATCAACAATGAAAAAGTGCGCATTTATGACCCTTGACTTTTGAGTGAGACCCCTGATTTTTACTGGAATGAGCAATTTTAATAAAAAGTTATGGGCCGGACAAGTACTCTGTGCGTATACGCTCAACGTACGGTGGTGAACGTTCATCAAATTATTACCAAGCAAATAAAACTGTGCTATCATGTACAGACATAAATTAAAGTTTTTTTTTAACATTACGAAAGCACGGGATCTTATGCAAAATTTCCTGTTCCTGCTTGTTTTTCGTTGTTCTGGCCACGGCGCAAGCAGTGTTGTTTCATTAGGTCATATAAGTAAATACTATTTAGCAACATTGTTCGCGCCATAGCCAAAACAAAATTAGCTATTCGACTTAGGAGATCCCAGAAGCAATGCACTAACTGCATGCCCTACGTTGCCGGTACGTCCATATTGATATCTTCTCAGTCACCAAAGAAATACTTGTCCTAGTACTGATATCGTAAATTTTACTGCTGCACGTAACTTAGATGTCGAACTTTTTTCATTTTTTTCTAGACTATTGATACTTTTTACACACCAATTATAAGTGGTATTTTTCTCATCTTGATGATGCTGATTTTTTAATGTTTTGATTCTTGTTTTGTTCTGTGGAAATAAATTCAAAGTAACATTTATTGTGAAGTCTGGTTTTTGGCTGGATATTTCGTGATTTATATGGTTGGTTTCCCTCCGGGATATGAATAAAATTAGTAAACATTAAAAAAAAAAATTTAAGTGGGGTTTTGGATTTTTTGTGATATCATAGGGAAACGAGGGTCCACCAATGTACTTGTTTAGGTTTTTTTCCCCGGGAGGGGATTTTTCCTATTTGATATCACTTCTTGTTTCTATAGTATTTTCATATATTTCGCTTTATATAGACTCCAATAGAGCCTGTATATAATAAAAAAAACTTACAACGTGTCTGCATCATTACATCATCGATCTATTTCAATATCAGGAATCAGTACTGCTCACACTACTAATTCGACATAAGAGAATGAGACAGATTTTCTATCGTAAATTCATTGTTATTGAGGTTGTTTAAATATAGGAGCGTTTCGTTCCTGTGATAAGAAAAAAATATAGTGTTTTCAAAAGAGTTAACTACAGACTCGAAGTATTTTCGAGATGTTAGTAATTCGTTGATAGGTTATTATTCGATTATAGCTTAGCAGGAAGGTGTTATAGAAGAGACCTCAAGTACCAGTTTTTCCCCAAGGCAAAAATTCAGACAATTAAATACTTAATCATTAGCTTTCAAGTTGTGTATTAGAATAAGGCATTCAGGGGCGAAAAGGCAGCCAGGATATTAACAATTTCGGTCTAAGCTATAAATAGATAATTATATTTAACTTTATTGTCAGGAGCCTTAGAATTATTATTCTTTCAAAGATGAAATGATGGAAGAATATGATGCATCAGCCTTGACTTACAAATTGTTTTATAAAACATAGAAAAAAATTAGATAAAAAAAAAATTCGGCCGAAGTACTTGACGAATGTTTTTTTCACTTAATTTACATAACGTATCGGTCATGGTGACAACCTCGCCAAGTACTTCGGCCGAAATTCTTTTTCATCTAATTTTTTTTCGTTTGCAATCTTTTTTTGCTTCGGACTCTTATTGATACAGAGTTTTTATTTTCATTCTAGTTGGTAAAACAACTGCATTTTCGAACTTGATTCTTTTCTCTATCAACATTCAACATTATTTGAAGATTTTATGTCACACGATAAAGCCTCCCGTACTTGGCCACATATATTTTAGTATAGCTCAATTTATTTTATAACTTTTTGCGAAACCCAACCTTAGCTTTTAGCGAGGATTAACTCATTTTGTTTTGTGTGATATGAATTTATTTGATACATTTTTTGAGAGTGGCCACTTTTCTTACTTTTTGATAGGATTTGATTTTCTCAGGGATTTTTGCGAGAACAGGTTTTTGCAGTGTATGTATTGTGACGTGGTAATTTTGCCCACGTCACAAATTGGTTAACAATTGGCACGGCACGAGAAAGGAGCGTTTTTCGTCGCTGACGAATTGCTCTCGAGCTTATCTAAAAGGGCCAAACGCTAGCGTATTTATTGATTATTAATTTCTTTTATTTTATAATTTTTTATACGAGCGAACGACGGTCTCATACATCGAAAAACATCGAGAGAGAGAGAGAGAGAGAGAGAGAGAGAGAGAGAGAGAGAGAGAGAGAGAGAGAGAGAGAGAGAGGGAGAGAGAGAGAGAACATCGGAATTATCATCATTGTCAGAATTGTCGTATCGTTGAGAGGGAGGGCTTGAGAAGTTTCGGTCGTCAAGGTCATCGACGGAGCGCGAAAAATCATATCGAGCGAAGGTCGCTAGCTCGAAGCCCTCACCCAGAGCTGTCGAACTCGACGATGCGTCAATCAGCATCGGGGATCTTCGGTAAACCTCGGACGTATCGAAAGTCATCGTTGATCAGCGTCGCGCCCGTTTCGAATTCACACTCGAAATTTAAATATAGTTGGCGAATAATAAAAGGAGAGGGCGAAGGTTCGAGAAAATTCTAGATTCCCGTGAGTAGGCGAAGGGTGGGGGGCTAGGACCCTAATCCGTGATATCGCGCTTCGGAAAAATTATCGGGGACTCGAGTTTTGGGTAGCAGCGACGGAGGACGTCTTTTCTCAAGCCGTAGCCGTCTTCGATCAAGAACCCGACGCCATCGGAATTATCGAGTGGAAGCATCCGTGGTCCTTTTCCGGATTTCCAATCTCTGAAACCGTAGCGGTGAGCCGTCGTTTCGCTCTCATTTTGTTTTGTTGTGATTTCGTACCGTTTTGTACTCGCGAGTATATTTTGTGAATTTTGGGATTTAAAAGAGCGATATTGTTCCGGGGTATTTTTCATTTTTGATTAATGATGAAATAAAAAACCAGTTTCACGTATGTTTAGAGAAAATATATCCAATCTATTGTGAAAAAAGTTCACGCATTTTTTCATTCTTATTTTTATTAACAAGATGGAATCATGATTATTTTTCAATACCATTGAAGAAGTTACTACCATGAAAATAAAAAGTTACAACTATTTCAATATTCTCATTGAATATATAGAAAAGTTCAAATAGTATGTTATGGGAACTCCAAAACAATATATTGAACAAAGCGGACAAACTCAGACCAGGATCGTACCCAAGAGAATGAAATGAATTTAGTTGTATTAGTCACATTAGCTTTCAGCAAATTTTGATACCATCAAAACCAGAGCGACTGTAGAGGAAAGCCTTTGGAATAAAACTTTTTCAATTTATTATGCCATAATCAGGCTATCAAGTGGAAATACTTAGCACACATGTCTCCTCCTCACAAAATGGTCAAAGTTTGTAGATATCGGCTACATTCCAATGATACAAGTTTTGATTCTATCAGAAGAAGAGCATCCGAAGACTTTCTCAAACAACTTTTTAAATTTATTATGCCACAACTAAAGTGGAAAAGTGAAAAAACATAGTGCACTTTAAGCCCAACAAAGTTTAGAATATTTGGATGTATCTATTGCGTTCCGAGAACAGAAATTTTAATCCCATCCAAAAATGAGCAGCCGAAGGCTTTTTGTAATAAATTTTTCAATTCATGATGCCACAATCAAAGACAGAAAGTGGAAATACTTGGCGCACATGTCGTTTCACAAAATGTTAAAAGTTTGTAGGTATCGGCTATATTCCCAAGATACAAATTTTGATACAAATTTTGATATTTATAACAATAATGGCCGTGAAAGCCTCAAAACTAGAACTTACAGATATTTTAATATTATCTTTGAATTTTGAAAAGTTCAGAAAGTATGTTATGGATATTTTAAAACAATGAATTCAACAAAGCGGACAAACTTAGATCAGTACTATGCCCAAGAAAATGGATCGAGTTAAGTTGTACCAGTTGCATTATCTTCGTGCAAATTTTCGTACCATCACAACCAGAGCATCCGTAGAGCAAATCTTTTTGAAAATATTTTTCAATTCTTTATACCATAATAGGAGCCAAAAAGTAGAAATACTGAGCATACATTTTGCTCCAGGAAATTTTCAAAGTTTGTAAGTATCCGTTGAGTTCCAATGAAACAAATTTTTATATTTCCAGAAAAAAAGGAACCAAAGACTTTCTGACAATTTTTTGAATTAATCATGCGACAACTCAGGCATACCACATATTGGGCTCAATAAAGTTTATGAATTTTGCATGTAGCCATTACTTCTCGAAGCCAAATTTTTATTCCATGCAAAAATGAGCAACCGAAGAATTTTCATAACAAAATTTTCAAGTCCTAATAATGCCACTATTCGAGCAAAAAAGTGGAAATATTGGGCACACTTGTGACTTCACAGATATTTCAAAGTCTGTACGTACCTGTTGCAATTCAATGACACAAATTTTGATAATATCAGTAAAAACACATCAGAAGACTTCCTGAAACGATTTTTCAAAATTTATTATGCTACAACTAAAGTGGGGAAGTGAAAAAATATAGTTCAATTGAGCCGAATTAAATTCTGAAATTTCGCATATATTCATGGCGTTCCGAAGACAATAATTTTGATCTCATTGACAAATAAGCAACCGCAGAATTTTCATAACAAAATTTTTAATTCATAATGCCACAATCAGAGCCAAAAAGTGGAAATACTTGGTACATTTGTTGCTTTACAGAATTTCCAAAGTCTGTAAGTATCCGTTGCAATCCAATGATACAAATTTTGATAATATCAGTAAAAAAAACATCAGAAGACTTCCTGAAACAATTTTTCAAAATTCATTATGCTACAACTATATTAGGGAATTGAAAAATGTAGCGTACATTGGGCCCAACAAAATTCTGAAATTTTTCATGTATGCATGGCATTCTGAAGCCAGCAATTCTTAACCCATCGACAAATGAGCAATCGAAGAATTTTCATAACAAAATTTTCAATTCCTAATAGGGAAAATACTTGGCACATCTGTCACTTCACAGAATTTTCAAAGGCTGTAGGTATCCATTGCAATTCAATTATACAAATTCTGATGATATCAGTAATAACACATCGGAAGACTTCCTGAAACAATTTTTCAAAATTCATAACGTTACAACTAAAGTGGTGAAGTGAAAAAATAGAGCACATATTGAGCCAAACAAAATTCTGAAATTTTGCATATATTCATGGCGTTCCTAAGACAATAATATTGATCTCATTGACAAATGGGCAACCGAAGAATTTTCATAATAAAATGTTCAATTCATAATGCTATAATCGGAGCCAAAAAGTGGAAATACTTGGTACATTTGTCGCTTCACAGAATTTCAAGAGTCTATAGGTATTCTTTGCAATCGAAAGATACAAATTTTGAAAATACCAGGATGTGGAGTATATACCGCCATAGGCTTTTGACATAAAGATATATTATACGAGCCATTTTGACATAAAGATATATTACTTACTACGGTTATCATCCAGATGCATCCATATATATCCAGATGCAGGTTGACAGTGTATTTGTCTATTAATTCATCAAACGCGAGATGATTCTACACTATATTTTGGATAGAAAAACGACGTCGAAAATCTTTTGAAATGGACCAACAATTATCTTGCAAGGAACATTTCATGATGTACAATTCTTATTATGGCAACCGAGGAACATTTTATAATAAAGAGGAAAGGGACCAATAAAATAAATTTTCAACGGTGTAGAGTTAAAAAAAATATTTATTAGACACTGCTCAATACTCGGCATGATAATAACAAACTTTGCCATATACATTTTTTTGATACTCATTATTAGTTTTATAGAGTTTCTTTTCCAAATTTACATCGATTCACACCAATCATGATTCAACGTATAGTTAGTATAAAAACGAAAAGAATGATTTCTCAAGAAATCTTATACGAGGAATATTTAAGGATATCGTAGCGGTTCCGTGTAGTCAATTGACCGTATATAAAAAATTTTCATTGAAAATCTACAAATTGACACTATTATGGTGTATAAAATATTTTTTTTTTATACATTTGTAATAAAACGACAGCAATCCTGATCGATGAGATAATATTTTAAGAAATTACATATTTTTAATCACTCAATCGAATTACTCGTCGTCAGCTGTTAATAGTCGATGAATTTTTCAAGCGAAGTCTGGCAGCGCTGCACACTCGCACTGTAAACATAAACCTTCTTAACCTCTTTATATAGCAGAACAGTTCTCGTTTATCAATAAGTTTGTGTTCGAGATAACTGAAAATATTGTGACCTTGGTAAAAAAAAATCATTTGCACGCCCAGGACCACACATTTGGTGCCTTCGACAATATTTCTGTTTCAGCGTGGCCTAATATAGGTTATATTACCGCTGTCATGAATGTGTAACGTTGTCAGCTCACTGTAAGAATTTTTCAGCGCGAACCGATCGAACGACTAATCAAGTTTATTCGGGTTTTTCCAACTTTAACCCAAAATTTTGCAAGAACTAATTCGGTAACTCGTTTTTTTTATGTTACGATATCAATCTTTCATTATTGATTTATAACTGAGAATGAAAACTTTATGGCTATGTAATAATTAAATATATGTAATATACGATCGGAATAAAATCCGAAGAGTTACGTCATAAGACGCCGGGTTAAAGTTGCAAATTTTGGAATTTAATTTCTCACTTGAATTATCGGTAAAGTGTTCCCAATTTTTTTCTGCAGAAAATAGTGAGTTCAATCGACAACATGTTTCAAATCTGATATCTTGTCTAATACTCGACCTTTCGCTACGACCTCCTTAATCACGAAAGAGAAAGGAGATCGCTTTCGTTTACGTCGTAGAGTTAAGTGTGGAAAATAAAAACTGCCGGGTTAACAATAATAAAAAAATACATATTCATTTCAGCACTGTTCGAAAGTTGATTAAAAGCACTTCACTATTTTCACACCATCACTTTCTTATTATTACTGTAACCAAGAGTCGATCGAACCTAACCACGATATTTATAACCTCACAACTGTTCGTGAAAAATCATTAGTATTTTCAATATTGTTTAAGCCACGAGATTCTAATTAGTCGCGATCGAAAGGAGAAAAAAAATAAAAAATACGTGTATTTGAATGAAACTCTAAATTGCTGTCATTGAATTTATATTAAAGAAATCATTTTTGGATCGTACGTGTACGATCCAAAATTTTTTTTCTCGAATTTATCCACAACACGTCCCGCGTAAGCACTTCTCACTTCGAAAACTCCGTTCAAACTTTCCGCGGTATGGGTACTTCGAACTATTTATTTATTCACAGATCGCGAAATAATTTTTTTCCCGAATTTATCCACAAACACGTCTCGCGTATAAGCACTTATTCTCACTTCGAAATCTCCGTTCAGACTTTCCGCATCAATCGTGCTGATTTAAGGCTCAATCGAAGTATTTTTTCGTAATCAATCTCCAGTTCAATTTTGAAATCATCATATGCTTCCTGAGCTTCGTAATTAAAGAAAATGAATTTCAGTTTTTACCCCCACCACGGCGAATCGTTTTATTCAGAGATAGCATATGCTCGCTGAATTTTATATGCATTCCATTAGATGATCCATAAAATGATAAACGTTTTTTTTTTATTAATCCCGCACTTCGTAACATCGAAACTCCGTTTGTTTATAACCATCAAAAACTGACATATGGTATTGTATATATAGACATAGACAATCGCAATTCGCTACTTTTGTCGCCTGGACACGAGGCTTCCATATCCATAGAAATGGGTTATAGCTGGCATCAAGAGGCCTTTGATGGTGTTGTATACAGTCACATTAAATCCATGAATGTGTTAGTAACTTTTGCATAATCTTGAACCTGTGCAAAGTTTTTTCTCAGCAATTACGCCACCGATCATGCTGATTTTGGGCGCAATCGAATGAGAATTTCTTAATTAGCTAAAAGTTCAATTTTTACGTTTCCAAATGACTCCTGAGCTTCGTAATTAAATAAAATGACATGCCAATTTTACCCCCACCACCGCGAATCGTTTTATTCAGAGAAAGTATAGTCTCAGCGAGCTCGGGCCAGCAGACGACAGGGCTGTCAATGTACTTGTCCCGAGACTCTACCGAGTCTCTTGATAACGAATTTTATGTTGTCAAAATACTTTCGAGCGCTACTGTACTTTCAGAACATTTTCTTTCCACGATTCGTAAATATAATGGATGTTTTCAAATGATGTCATTCGGAGCTAAATCAGTAAAAGAAGCAAATTTTATACCAACATTTAAAATCCATGGACAAGTGTACCACAGAATAGGTAGCCTTATGGCTGGACCTAATCAACAACCTTCATTTCTTCAGTTATACTTTCTTGGTGATGATATACGTGAAAGAGATATCCGTTGTAGAATTTGTTAGCCAGCTACAGAAGTCGCTGCATAAACATAACAAATATATTCTGGATTTTAAGTCAGCTATTGATTCTATTCCTAAGACCAAAAAGAGTTCAAGGTTATAATCAGTGTCGATCAAATACCATATAGAGAACACAAGGGTTGTTTCAATGCTCCTCAAACCAAAGAAGTAGCTATTCTCATTGTCGGTCAGGATTTCGAAAAAAGAGATATTCTCTACAGCAGAGATAATAGATTGGTACGTATAAGTGAAACGCATCGTGCATATGATGCTCTCCAGTATCCTTTGATGTTTTTCCGTGGAGAAGATGGTTATTACATAAATATACATAAACGCGATTCATATACTAGGGTTCCTCTCAAAAAAAAAACCCGTATCTGCTTCTGAGTTTTATAGCTATAGATTAATGGAGCGTGTTGGTGAAATATGTTATTTAGTTCTCTTTCGCAGTCTCTTTAATCAATTTTTGGTTGACATGTATGCAAAAATTGAAACTGAAAGGCTTAATTGGATTCGTTACAATAAAAAAAAATTAGGAGTGAGGAATACATATATCTAGAAGACGCCATGGCAAAAACTGATGGACAGTTTTCAGAGATAGGGAAAACGGTTGTGTTGCCATCTTCTTTCACTGGAGGACCTAGATACATGCATGAGCGAACTCATGACGCTATGACTTACGTACGACAATATGAACGTCCTGATTTATTTATTACATTTACTTGCAATCCTAAATGGTCAGAAATCGAAGATATCTTGAGTAAAGGTCAAAAGTCTTATGATAGACATGACGTAATAGCAAGGGTATTTTATTTGAAACTTAAGAAAATGATGAATCTTATAACAAAAGGTTGTATCTTTGGCATTACCAAGTGTCACATGTATACTGTGGAATGGCAGAAACGTGGACTTCCTCATGCTCATATCCTTATATGGTTGCAAAATAAAATTAGACCCGACACTATTGGCGAAGTTATCTGGGCTGAATTACCTAACCCCGATCATGATCGAAATCATCATGAAATTATTAAATCGACAATGATTCATGGCCCGTGTGGACTTTTAAACTTAAGTTCACCTTGCATGAAAGATGGTGTCTGCACAAAACGATACCCAAGGCCTTTCCTAAAAGAAACTCAAACAGGTGAGGATGGCTATCCTCAGTATCGTAGACGTTCTCCAGTAGATGGTGGAATATCAATAAAACTAAAAGATTTTGATATTGATAATCGTTGGGTCGTACCATATAACCCAGTTTTATTCAGTACTTTTAAAGCTCATATTAATGTTGAGTACTGTAATTTAGTTAAATCAATTAAATATATCTGTAAGTACGTAAATGAAGGATCTGATCAGGCAACGTTCACCGTTGCAAATTTGGATGAGGTTTCTAGATATGAGTCAGGACGATACATAAGCAGTTCTGAAGCAGCTTGGCGTATCTTTTGGTTTCCAATCCATGAGAGATATCCTCCTATTGTTCATCTTGTTGTTGATCTCGAAAATGGTCAAAGAGTTTATTTTACAGAAGATAATGTTGTTAATAAGAGCATCGACGCTTTGAATACGACTCTTATGAGTTTATTTGAACTTTGCAAAGTAGATAACTTTGCCCGAACTCTTTTATATTGTGAAGTTCCAGCTTTTTATATTTGGAGGAAAAACGAATTTATTAGGAGGAAAAAAGGAAAGATCGTACCAAATTATCAAGGAATAAAAAAAGATCATGTGTTGGGTAGAGTGTATACTGTCAATCCCAGCAATGCTGAATGCTACTATTTGCGCCTTCTTCTACATGAGATTCGTGGACCCACTTCATTTAATGATTTAAAAACTATAGCAGGCGTGAAACAGCCAACGTTTCAGGCAGCTTGCAGAGAACTTGGCTTACTAGAAGACGATATTCACTGGGATCGTACTTTGGACGAAGCCTCTATTTTTGATTCACCTTACAAAATTAGAGAGTTATTTGCTATTATGTTGGTTTTCTGTCAAGTAGGAGATCCAATAAAATTATGGAAAAATTACCGAGAAAGTTTGGCAGAAGATATTAAAAGACAAATGGAAAATGATGGTAGAGATATTGAAATGGTTGTCGATATAGTTTACAACCAGTCTTATTCTTTTTGAAGATATTGTTACATCAATGTCCGGTAAAACATTGTTACAGTTTGGGCTTCCAGTTCCATTAAGGGAGCAAAGCACAATTATAAACAACCGTCAATATCTGAGTGAATTAGGATACGATATATCTCACTTAATCGAAGTAGTTTCTGTAGGTATTTCAAAATTGAATCAAGAACAAAAACAAGGGTAATTATGTACTTTAGCGGCTTTTCCGAAAAACGATGGAACATTTTTTTTTTCTTCTCGAAGTTGTTGATTGGACTATAATAAGTGATATTCCGTCGGGGGAGACTGACATTTCCCATAAGAACCATAACTTATGGGGTTTTGAAGTTGTTGGAAATACGTAATGAAATAGGGTATATTCGAATATTTAGAAGCTCACATCAGGACAGGGGCACACACACACACACACACACACACGCACGCACGCACGCGCGCACGCACGCACGCACGCACGCACGCACGCACGCACTCACGCACGCACGCACGCACGCACGCACGCACGCACGCACGCACGCACGCACGCACGCACGCACGCACGCACGCACGCACGCACGCACGCACGCACGCACGCACGCACGCACGCACGCACGCACGCACGCACGCCCGCACGCACGCACGCACGCACGCACGCACGCACGCACGCACGCACGCACGCACGCACAACAACACACACACACAAACACACAAACACACAAACACACACACACACTTACTTTACTTTACTTTACTTCATCTCAAAATATTTATAATTTCATATTTTCTCTTGTGACTATATGGACTAGATTTAAACTGTAACTACTATCTCTTTGTTTACATGAGTATGAGGTACGGCTTGAGCTGTACGCGACATCAAAAATGAAAACATTGAAATAATAATAATGAAGGTACCTTTCGTGAAATACTTAAGAAATACTTCAGTCTAATCGTAATAACGGAAAGACGCGTACTCAAAGTTCTGGGCCATGGACGCTAACGAAAATGTGGATAAAAATTCAATGTGTGTCGATTGCACATTGACCAATCGGCAATTTTTGTGCATTTGCGATTCGGAGGACGCAATTATTGCTTTTCTACAAGCACACAAAGTGTTGCCGACGTTGGTAGTGTGTGAATCGTGTGGCGATATTGGAATGTTTCACGAAGATAGTGGTTTTTGGCGATGTCAAAAAAGTAATAAAAAAAAACAAGGCAAAAAAACTATAACAGTAAAATTCTCATTTAAGCAATCGTTAAAAAATAATACGTGGTTCGAGCATTGTCATCTGCCCCTTGGTGATGCGTGCGCTATAATAGCGTATTTTTTATGTTTCAAACCACCGCACCAAGAAATTTTGGATAAAGAGATGAACATTAGTTCTCACACCATCGTAGATTGGTGTAATTTTGTGCGTGAAGCCATGCTTTTGTGAGCTTTAGAACAAAAAGAAGAAATAGGAGGACCAGGCCACGTAGTGGAAATTGATGAGGCAAAGTTTGGACGACGTAAATATCATCGTGGCCGCATAATTGAAGGACAATGGCTGTTTGGAGGATTTGACAGAGAATCGCGACAATGTTTTGTGATGCCAGTAGTCGATCGTTCTGCGACAACACTTCCGAGTGCAATCAAAAACAAAATTCGTGTGGGAACAACGATTATGTCAGATTGTTGGAGAGCATACAACTGCTTAACTGATGAGGGATTTATTCACTTGACGGTGAATCATTCCTATAATTTTGTTGATCCTGATACCGGAGCACATACACAAAATATTGAGCGTACTTGGCGTGAGGTACGATCAAGTATACCTCGATACGGTCGTCGTGATTACCATATGGATGGATATATTGCGGAATTTTATTTCAAGCGTAAATACCCAGACCATCGTGAACGCTTTCACGCCTTTTTTTCGCTTCTCCACGCGGTCCAAAACTCATTAAGAAACGTATAAGTGTGTGTGTGTGTGTGTGTGTGTAATAATGAATAAAATCATTGCTCATAACAAAATAAAGCGGTGGGTGGAGAAATTTTTTTTTCCATCATTTTTGGGAAAAGCCGCTAAAGTTACCCTATTCATTCTACAATACCGTAGCTCTCTTGCGAAAATAAACAGACCAAGTGTGTGTGTGTGTGTGTGTGTGTGTGTGTGTGTGTGTGTGTGTGTCCACCTGTCCTGATGTTATAATATATTCGAATATACCCTATTTCATCACGTATTTCCGACAACTTCAAAACCCCATAAGTTATGGTTTTTATGGGAAATGTCAGCCTCCCCCGACGGAATTTCATTAATGGTGACTAATTGAAGCAGTTCATGCTAAAAAAAAAAATATTGCATCGATTTTCAGAAAAGCCGCTAAACTGCATAATTACCAAAACAAGTTTATGATAAAGTTTTGGACGGTGTTGTTTCTAATTCCGGGCAATTGTTCTTTCTGGGTGGGGGTAAAATTTTCGAATGACGAAATTTCGAACAGCTAAAATAGCGAATTTTAACATACAATTATATATATATATATCGATAACTGTATGTTAAAATTCGCTATTTTAGCTGTTCGAAATTTCGTCATTCGAAAATTTTACCCCCACCCGTTCTTTCTTGATGCTCCAGGAGGCACTGGAAAAATATTTTTGATCAATCTGTTGCTTGCTAAAATTGGAAGTGAGAAAAATATCGCTATTGCTGTTGCTTCTTCAGGCATTGTATCTATTTTGATTGATGGAGGCAAGACTACTCATTCAGCATTTAAATTACCTCTCAATTTGAATCATTCTGAAAATCCCAATTGTAACATCTCAAAGCAAAGTAGTATGGCGCATGTGCTTAGAAATACTAAAATTATTATTTGGGACGAGTGTACTATGTCCCACAAGAAATGTGTTGAAGCGCTTAATAGGACACTTCAATACATTAGAGGGAATAATACACTTATGGGTGGGTTGACTGTTCTTTAGCTGGTGATTTTAGACAAACTTTGCCTTGCAGATGAAATTAACGGGACAGACCTAGTTAGAATTTTCGAAAAATCGATTTTTTTTTATTTCATTTTCAAAAAGTAGAATCTCTTACGAACATTTTCCGCCCAGGTAAATGTAAATCGGACCATTATTCGCCGAAATACAAGACTTTGTAGCACGTCGTGTCTGAGCCATGCAAACCGTACTCAAAACTTTAAATGCGTTTTTCTCGAAACCATGTTTTTGAAGTCGGTGATCACTGTAGCTCGAGAACGGCTTTACCGATCGGGTTGAAATTTATATCACTTCTTCTATACATGGTAGTCCTCCATATGAACGAAGGATTTTTTTTTTGGATAATTATTTTTATTTTTAATAGCAAAAAATGGAACTGATATTTTGGTCAAAAAAACACTTTTGACTTTTAACGGCCGCCATTTTGTGAAAAATGGAAATTTTTCAAAACCCTTCGTTCAACCGGAGCATTATATCATTAACTAAAAATCCCCTCCGTTTTTTTTGTTTCAGATGAGCCGTTGCAGCGTGAGCTTGATCACCGCAAACCGTGTTTTTTTTTGCAGCGTCCTCGGCAATTGACGGTCACCAGCTTATTTCGATATGTATTGCGTTGAAAAAATTGCAACATATACATTACATATGTATCTTTTAAACGGAAGAACTTTTGTTGTGAATTATTTTATCGTTTGACCAAAAAAAAAATCGGAAAAAAGGCCTTTTTTTTGACGTTCCAACTAGGTCTGTCCCGTTAAAGCATGTTTAAAATCTTCAATTCTATGGCCTAATGTAAATGTTCGATCTTTGATAATAAATATGAGGGTCTATCTTAAAAATGACTCGAAAGCAAAAGAGTTTTTGGATTTATTAATGGACATAGGTAATGGAAATATTCCAGAAGAAAAAGGAAAAATAACAATTTCAAATAACCTTTGTGATACTGTGACAGATTTTATGACTTTGACTGATAGAATATACCCAAATATTCGAAATGCCGCATTAAATAATATTTCATGGTTAAAGGAAAGAGCTATTCTTACCCCAAGAAATGACTTATGCGATATGATCTATGCGTTTTTGATAAATTAACTAACTGAACATATGAAATATGAATCTGTAGATACAGTAATAGAAATAGAAGATACTATTCACTATCCTGTAGAGTTTCTGCATACACTCAACCCGCCAGAGATACCACCTCATATTTTTTACCTAAAGATTGGTACATCAATAATGTTATTGCGTAATTTAAATCCACCTAAATTGTGTAATGGTATTAGACTTGAAGTAAAAACTCTGCGAAGAAATATAATTGAAGCCACAATTTATACAGGAAAATATACGGGCGAAAATGTTTTCATACCATCAGATTATGTTTTATTCCATCAGATTATCACTTCGAATTTAGACGTTTGCAGTTTCCGGTTAGAGTTTGCTTTGCGATGATTATAAATAAAGCTCAAGGACAAAGTTTGAGAGCAACTGGTATGGATTTGCGAAGTGATTGTTTTTCACATGGTCAACTTTACGTGGCATGTTCAAGAGTGAGTTCTTCTAATGATTTAATCATTCTTCAACCAGAAAAACGAACAAAAAATGTTGTATATAAAGAAGTTTTTGGAATGTAATTATAAAATTTAATACTTTTTACTATAAATTCAATATTTATATTTGGTGAAAAATAATATTTTATTACTAACATAAATATTTTATCAATATGTTTTATAATTTAATGTTATCAAATGTAATAATTAATAAAATAAAATTTAAATATAAAAAATAAAAATTAATTGAGCAAATCTAATACGACACTGTTTTAAAAAATAAAAATAATGAATTTAATTTTATGTTGAGAATTTTTTAATGGTTTAGGCCTACTGGGGACCCGCCATGTAAAATAATGGGAATGCGTACCACAACATAGTACCTCATGGGTGATGCGGAAAGATATGTAATGACATGATTACGTATTGAATGACGATTTTAATAGGGATTATGAATAATTAGGCTAGATGCATGCTAAATGCGCCTGCCAGATGTGCCGCGGGCGAAGCCCGCGGGCACAGCTAGTATAATATAAAACTGATAAAAATATGCACAGCTGCAATAGATATGGACGGATGCTAGCAAAGCCGAGGGTATAGCTATGTGATCGTTTCAAATTATTTGTATGAACATGAGATTTTAAAAAAAATTATCTTTTCTATTAATTTTTTTAGTATAAAATTTCAAAGGAGTGGTAGGGCTATGCCAGTTGTAACTCACTTTTTACCCCCTCCCTCTCACCATGGTTTGACTCACCCAAAGGGGGGCGAGGTGTGTGGAAGAGATAGAGAGATGATCGGAAGGATGGTGCGTGGGAGAGAGAGAGATAGTCAGAACGATAGTGAGCGTAGGAGAGAGAGAGAGAGGAAATACTACTTCTCGATAACGCTATCACAATCGCTACGTCATCAAGACGTCGCCAAACATACAAATTTCCATCCGCTTTTCTCGATCCTTCAAATATCTAATCTCCAGCAAATAAACTTTTCCTCGCAGTTCTAACCCTCGTACGACCTGTCCGCCAATCGTTAGAACTGGACCATATCTTTACATAAAACGCTTTAGAGCATTGAACGTATTTAAACCTGTCTAGGATGCAGGTGTGCAAATTCAACAAAGCGACGCGGGAGGTAACATTGACAAGAAATGGACCTGTGGAAAATGATAAAAAACCTCTTATGTATCAAAAAGCCTTAAACCAATTAAATGCTCTAGTTTTCCATACTACAATATTTTAGCTACTGTATAACTTCATTGCGGGATCGTTTACCATAGCATTTACAGTGTAATAATGAGATACAATCATATCATGAGTGTGATGATCATTTTAATCCACCGTGGCAGCAAACGCATATTGACGCCGTTGGACCTATACGTCGAGACTGTGAAAAGTGTTTTGAAATGGAACAATTGGTGAATATATGCAATTCGGCGTACGAAGAATCCGCAAGGAATCACGTCAGAGGAGCTACGAATCATATCGCCAACAATATTTAAACAGTACTTCAGTGAATTTACCGATTATTTGTGGGATCTTTTACCAGAATATTATCAATCTGATAGTGAGATTATATCATATAGACGATGTTATGAACATTGGAACACACCATCGACGGGAGATCACATCGATGGTCCCGTACCCCATCGTCGTAACTGCAGAGAGTGTTGCACGAGCGCTGAACATGTTTAAACTTGTTTCGGATGCAGGTGTGCAAACAAAGCGACGCAGTCATCTCACACACCTACCTTCGAACAAAGTAAAAATCTATGAATTTGTATCCCTCTTATATACCCATACCTCTGGAAAAACGCGTATATAAGGGCAAACCATTTTAGGAAAGGTCCAGATTTTGTCGAGACGACGTACAACTTACACTTTGAGTCAAATCGCCTTGAATTTCAACGCATCATGTCTCTTACTGCTGATATTGCTAAAGAGCAATTGCTCCGTATGCAAGCGACTCTACTACGGACGTTGGAGCAATTTTTGGTGTGGGAATACCAATGTGACACGCTCATCGAATCATTGGAGGGACAAGTTCGATCCAAGCGGTCATGACTTGCCATCGGATATCACCACTCAGTCAGTTCGCAAATCTTGCGTCTCGAATGCTTGAAGCAGACAACACGCCAACGCTTCATACATACAGGCGAAGAATTGAGTGATCATGAGTTGATATGGCAAGAAATTGACACGGCATTTGAAAATCACTTGTCAACGGGTGCCGTAATCAATCGTGATTACATCGATCCACGGAAGTTCCTGCTAGATTCGTATGAACTAGTCGCGAAACAAGTGGCTGGATATATCGAAAAATTTAACAGCATCACAGTGAACACCGCGTTCAATGGTAAGTTCACCGTGGGCGATAAGCGTGCGAATAAAAGTATCAACACGGGAAATGTTGAACTTTTCATAACATCGGACCTGAGTGAGTGGTATCGAAAGCGCGTCGTGGAGCCAACACTAAAATCATTCGACGAGTTCCAGGATAGTGACAGCGGCTGGACATTAGCAGCAATATCGAATTTAACCGTGAATATAAACAAGTATAATGCAATGCGTGCGGGATGTCTCATTTCATTGGCGAAACGCGTACAGTTAAAGAGAGCTGTGGTAAATGTGAAATCGAAGGATAATGCGTGCTTTGGATGGGCGATGGTTGCTGCTCTCCATCCAGCAGCAAAAAACAGTGACCGCACATCTTCCTATCCGCATTATTCTACGATATTCAATCTTCAAGGTATCAACTTTCTTATGATGTTGGACCAAATCGGGAAGTTTGAAAAGTTGAACAATCTTTCAATCAACATCTACAGTGAGAAGAAAGACACCATTCTACCGGTTCGCGTTAGCAAGGAGAAAAAAGAGACACACGTTAACTTGCTATACGTTGAAGATGCGGTGGGATACGGGATTGGACATTTTGCGTAGATTAAGAATCTATCCCGCCTAGTGAACTCACAACTTAACATCAATGGACACAAAAAATTCATCTGCGATCGGTAAGTATATTTATATTCATGTGCTGCAATTTTATAATTCACAATGTATAATAAATCTTTAAATAATGTTGAAAAATGATTATTTTACAGATGCCTGCACTACTTCCAATCCGTCGATAAGCTGCGGTTGCATGAAATGGACTGCGGTGTGCTTAACGATTGCGCAGTACGATTACCAGCCGAGAACGACAAATGGTTGGAATTCACAAATGCCAATCGGAAGGAGCGTCTCCCATTCGTGGTCTACGCTGATCTCGAATGCATCCTGGAGAAAACCAGTGCTGAAGAGAGGGAGAACAACAAGAGCCAACATCATCGTGTTTTCAGCGTTGGATATTACGTCAAGTGCTCCTACGATGATTCGCTGTCCGGATATCACGAACGCCGAGGCGAAAACTGTGTGGAATGGTTCGTAGAAGAACTTAAAAAATTGGCATTGCGAGTGGAGAAAATTTTATTAACGAACGTTCCGATGAAAGATTTGACTTTACAAGAGTGGAAAAAATTTCGGGAGGAAAAAGATTGTCATATTTGCGAGAAACCTTTTGTCGGGGGTGATGAGCGTGTTCGCGATCATTGCCACCTGACAGGGCAATTCAAAGGTCCGGCACATTCAAATTTCAATTTAAACTATCAGAACTCATTTTTCATTCCAATAGTTTTTCATAATCTATCCGGTTATGACGCGCATTTTATAATAAAAGAAGTGGCTACTGCGTTCGAGGGGAAAATCGATTTGCTCCTTATAACAAAAGAAAAGTACATCTCCTTCTCAAAAACTGTTGAAACGTCCAAAGGCACGCGGAAAAATATAAAGTTACGTTTCATAGACTCATTTAGATTTCTGAATACAAGTCTCGATAAATTAGCATCATTTTTAACTTCAGACAAACTTACAACTTTGAAATCACAGTTTCCCGACGTCGACGATTTCACCGGCACACAAAAACAAAAGTGGTCTGTACATTTGACCAGACCCACCTATCTATATGTATTTCGACGCGCTGAATCCGAATCTGAGGTCCGTTTCGTTTGTACACCCTCAACATTTTGAGTAAATTGCAAAAAATCGCTAAAAATGACTAAAAATTGCGAAAAATTGCAGTTATTGAGATGAAAAAAATTTTATGGAACTGGATCGAGTATGATTTTTATGTAGTTGATCCGCTGAATCTGAATCTGAAGTTTATTTGGCCCATTAACCCTCCAAAATTGGAGCAAATTGCGAAAAACCGAAAAAAATTGCAAAAAATCGCGAAAAACTGCAGTTATGGAGATGACAAAAATTTTGTGGACCTGGATCGAGTATGATTTTCATGTAGTTCGATCCGCTGAATCTGAATCTGAAGTTCATTTGGCCCGTTAACCCTCCAAAATTTGAGTAAATTGCGAAAAACCGAAAAAAATTGCAGAAAATTGAAGTTATAAAAATTAAAAAAATTTATTAAACACGATTATATATGTTTCTTGTATATTTTGATGCATGGAATACAAGTTTAGAATCTGATAATTTCAAACATTCATAAATTTATAAAAAATCGTGAAAAATAGCATATAAAGAGAAGGTAGGAAACGATCTTCATGGATTTCAAATTGTTCTTCGTTTGTATCGAACTCTTTTGTCTTCAAATGACTCACGCGGCGGGTTCCTTTTTAGTTTCCTATTTTCTCTCGGTATTTCTCTTTTTAGCGTCCAGCAAAAATCTGCCATCATGTTGATATTCCAATTTCCTTGATACCTACTCTCCATTTCACTTTTGTCTTGATGAAATCGTTCTCCTTGTTCTTCACTGTAGTCTCCAAGATTTTCAGGAAAATAGTCGAGGTGAGAATGTAGAAAGTGCAATTTAAGATTCATCAAGCAACTCAAATTTTTGTAAATTTGCGTCCTCAAATTCGGACTTTAGTCCGAATTCCTACCCCACCCCATCCCACCTCAAATTCGGACTTTCGATGGACTCGTGTCCATCGAAAATTCCCTCTTTAGCAAATATTTAGGAAGATCAATCAATAGTGTTCGTATAACATTGTGACTACCAGTTCTTGTCTGATCCGAATACTTCATTTTATTCAATACTATTTGTAAATTTTCATAAGTCTCTTTTAGTTGTATGAGCTATTGAAATAAATGCATATGTGTTTTTGTTATGAAGCAAAACAGCTTTGAGATTTTGTGTTTGACGAATGAATAAAAAGTCACCACTCATCGTCTTTAGATGGCCTTCGGAGACTTGATTGCTTGTGCCTGTAACCAGGGCACCTCCACGTGGTGACGGTGGTCAATAGAATCATCTGACAAAGTCCCTGGGTTAACGGCGTGTGTGCCGTCATAGCAGGTACAAGTGATAAGTACTTTACGATGCAGGGATTCGGAAACCCAGTATCGGCGTCTGGTCAGGGTGAGAAAGCAGGCTCGCAGGCGTCGTCATCAAGCGACTGCAGCTCTTCATTAGTGGGTAACTTTGCTTCTGGAGAGTATACTATTACAAGAAGTAACTCCCATCTATGTAATAAAAGCCCTGATTCGTTTTGTTACATTTGTGGGGAATATCAATTGGCAAAATACCGCAGCCATTTTCTGATAAATTAAAAAAAATTTATGAAGAATGCTTTGGTATCCAAATTACTAATTGGGATACGGCTTGGATTCCACATACTGCTTGTGGTCGATGTAACATTATGTTAATCCGATGGGAAAAAAGCAAAAAGCAGGAAAACTTGAAATTCACAATACCAATGATATGGTCTTCACCAACAAGTCCACAAAATTGTTATTTTTGTATGACTGATATTACCGGTTTTTCCTCGAATACTAGGAACAAAATCCAATACGCCAATGTTTCATCAGCTGTTATGCCACAGAAAACAGTGGTCGTGGATAAAATTGTAACTGCTGAAGAGATAGATGTGGAAGAAGAAGAAATGCAAGTTGACGAGGTCTCCGAAGAAGAAAGTTCCGAGGATGAAGAATACTTGCCAGATGGGAAAACAAAAGATCC